>ML871814.1:0-19751 GCA_009831015.1 Picea engelmannii
GCTCGGCTTTAGTTTAAAGACATATATGTTAAATGCATTGGCTAATAATTGCTTAAATAAAAAGAAGCAAGCTAAATTCTTATTGAAAAGACAGTGCTGCTTCTGTGTGTGAAGACGCTGCTCTAATACTAGAGTGATTGGGGTTCTGTGTATATTGCCACTCATGTATTTGTTTTTATGTATATCTACACATTGCAAAATCATTTCTTAACCTGTGTTTGACACATATCATACACAATTTATTGATAACTATTCAAGATTGTTTGTTTAATGGTTTTGGAACGTTAAATAATTATCAATTTAGTTAGAAGATGTTAAATAATTATCAATTTAGTTAGAAGAATTATATAACTAAGGATGGGAAGTAATATGTTAATGATTAATCTTTAGTTTACTTATTGTCAATTGGTTTATTGGATTTTTTAAGGGATTATTTGGAATTCTTAAAAAAAATATTTATTGGTGCTTGGAAAGTATTAGGAGAAGCGTCAAGATCATCGTAGTTTTGTTAAGTTAAAGGTTAGGAAGGTTGTAACAAATCTTTTGAAATTGAGATGTAATCTAGGTGTATGTTAGACAATCTAAGAGAAAGTGTTTTTCGTCTTCAACCTTATTAGTGTCACAAAGGTAACATACTCTTTCATCCCATGGCATTTTAGGAATTGACCAAGGCCCACTTTCACTATGGAGTTCATGAGAATTTGTTATTATTTTAGCAATGCTTATATTTTTCTTTACATTTATCAAAACATAGAGATATTTTTGGTCTTCTAGATTAGGGTGGATTACCTCCTTATAATATCTTAATTTTCTTTTTCCCTCTAACTCTTTAACTCACCATGTTTTCTCTTTATATTTTGATTTAATAAACATCATAGGTTACTTAACATATACAAAATCAACATATAATAGCATTCTTTTCTTTATGTAACATTGAATTAATGCTTGTGTTTTCTATTCCTATATTGATTGATTGTGTATTTCTAAGTTGTTTTGGTATACCTGGATGATTTTATATTGGCCTATTGTCTTCATAAATGTGTTTTGATAGAATGACAGGGTAATTTGGTGGACAATCAATCACATTGTAGGGCGACAAAATAGAGATTAACATTGTCCAAACTTGAGTTTGGTTGATTGGGTGACATGAAGGACATTGTCTCTATGGTGATAAGCTGGATTGACTTCATCTACATAATTTGTTCAGCTCACGACTTGGTCAACCAAAGGTCCCAAATTCCTAGAATCTTGAAGACTTTACAGTGGAATGATTGAGGGGGTGACAAGATGGACATTGAACGTGAAGACTGGGTCAACCAATGAACTAGGGTCCCAAATTCCTATCATATTGAAGACTCTGCAACAAAAAAATCAATAGGGTGATTGTATAGAGATTGGCATCATCCAAAGAATTTGATCGAGTTGTCCTAAATCTTAAGGTTCCAAATTTTACAAGAGCGACTTAATGTAACCAAGTAGGTAATATAAATTGAGAATGTGGTTACAACTATTTTATATAAATAGTTGATCTTGATTTAATAATTCTTAGCATTATTCTTTGAGTGATTTCTTTCAATAAAATAATGATATACAAGTTTTTGGCTTCGCCATAAAATAAAAATAATTGATCTTGATTTAATAATGCTTAGCATTATTCTTTTAGTGATTTCTTTCAATAAAATGATGACATACAATGAAATTGAGAAATTGACACTGCGATGTAATGTAAGTTGATTCCTAGCCAATAAAGTTGGTTCTTGGTGGACACCAGTTAATATCCAATCAACAACATTTTGGTCAAGTTGGTGAAACTTCAATAATGACAATAGATTCTTATGAGAAAAGCTATAAGAATGAGTTCTAAGAAGAAAGAAGAGATTTCAAGTGAGAAACAAAGATATTATTACAAAAGTAGGGCACCTTTCAAACTTATGAGTGAGCATTTTGACTAAGCAATAAACACACGTACATTGAACACAAGATTGGAGAATTGATTGGGAGATATTGTAGCATTGGAGTTGAGCATTGATTGGGAGCTGAGAAAATTTTATGGGCTATATATCATCCATGGGTTAAATTTCCATGTTTTTTTCAAAAACATTTTTGCCAAAGTGATAAGCCCAAATTTTATAGAATAAAATTATTTTATCTTAAAAATAGCCCAAATTTTATACAAAATATATAAAATCCTTAGAAATTTGAATATTTTTACAAAAATATTGCTAAACATTTTATAGTTTGCACATATAAAATTATCCATGGTTGGGACATATTGTAGCATTGAAGTTGAACATTGATCGAGACTTATTAAACATGATGATTGAACATGCAAACTTACAAAGATTTCTAAGATTCTCACTACAATGATAATAAAATAAAGCATTCAAGAAAGAGACATTAGATAACACACACATAGAGAGCCTAAAGAAAAAGATGATGAAACATGAACAAATGAAATGATTGATCTCCTTAGTATAATAATTGTAGAGCAGTTCCTTGGGTTGTGACCGTAGAAATGAGAAGGTAGAGAAATGGTAGGTAAGCAAAGTGGAACGCCAGTCACACACATTGATAAAGAAACCAACCTTGTTGTGTGATCCAGATTGGATCATTATATTATTTTTCATCTATATTGATGCTTTTAGAGTGGAGGAATCAATTTGCAGGGTCATTTTAATGGCAAGTCATAGTTTGGAAAATTGGGGTTTGAAACCTTCGAGAGACATTTTGAGGCATCAAATGACATTTTCGGGGGGTCAAAACTTTCTCAACTTTAGCTAAGAGCCCTTGACGCTATTATACACATATATACCTTTCCAACCATGCAAAAATCATGTCAATTAGAGCTCGTATGCAAAACTTATTCCTCCCACAAGTTGACCTACCGTGTTGACCACCATGGTACGAGTGGATGCCACATCAACCCCCATTACTCATGCATATGGGTTTAGCAATGTATGGAATTTAAAGAATATTCTAGAAGGTCCAAACATTATCACAATTAAAGGTTTATTCATGGCTGACGACTATGTTCATAACAACCCTCAAGATCCAACAGAGAGAGATTTGTGAGGCTAGAAGAGCAAGTCACTGACATATATGGAAATATGTCTCTCCTCATGGTAGCTATAGCGAGCAAGATCGAATTGTTTGGAGAAATTGGAGGCTCAAACTAAAGCGTTGGATCAGACATGAAACTAACGAATAATGAAGACCCAAAAAATGAGTTGTGGAAAGAAACCGAGAAAGAGCAGTCGAGTTCCAGTACCATAAACCATCCATAATATTTATTCAAGATGGAAGAAAAAGTGGACATAAACCCATACCAAGGTGATATCGATGCATTAAAAATGAATCGTTGGTTGCAATAACTAGAAGTTTATTTTAGTGTTCACGATACAGATGAAGAACAAAAGAAATTATTTGCCATATTGAATTCAGAGGGAAATGCTTTAACATGGTGGGAAATCCATACTGAAACACTTAGGATGGATGGTGATCCTCTAGTAACTAGGTGGGAGGACTTTAAAACCCTCATCAAATCTCAATTCTATCCTATTAGGTATGTAGAGGACCAATGGATCCAGTGGCACTACTTCAGGAAGAAGCATGGCATAGTGTATAAGAGTAAACCAAGGAGTTCAGAAATATGGCCATAATCCTGGGTATCTATCCCAACAACCTAGATGTACTCCTCAAGTATATAGGGGTATGCATGGCCATCTATGAAAGAAATTGATGCTTTTCAAGCCCAGGAAAGTGGACAAGGCATGTGTACATGAACAATATCTATAAAACATAGGCCACAAGAGAGGGAAGCCAAGCAGTTCCAAGTAGAAAGAGCACTAGGAAGCTTCCAAGGAGGGGAAGAAGAAGTGGAAAGGGGGAAAGGATAAGAAGATGACAACCACTGCACATTAGTGAAAGGATCCTAGCAACAATTTTAACCATTGCAATATTGATGGCCACGCTGAGGAAAAGTGTTGGAAACTACATCTAGAGTTGAACACGAAGAACCACAAGAAGGATGCAAAGAAAATGAATATTCTAGCCATGGATTCGAGGAATTAAGTTGAAAGAAACTCCAATGTGGATGAGAAGATTGTTTGCACATCAATGTAGAAAGAGGTGAATTTGAGTAGCCTTCATCACCAGGAAGAGAAGAAGATGGCCAAACTCTTCCACATTAATATCTAGGTCAAGAAGACCAAGATAGATGCCATGTTCGACTTTGGTTCACAGGATAATCTCACAACAATAGATCTGGTCAGAAAGCTTGCATTGGAGGTTTGTGATCATCCTAGCCAATATCCATTGGGATGGGTAAACAAGGATGTAGATATCAAGGTAATGAAACAATGTAAGATTAATTTTTTTGTAAGTGTTGATTTTATTGTTGAAGTGGAATTGGACGTAGTACTGCTTAATGCATGTGGAGTAGTGTTTGGACTCCCCTACATGTATATGAAGGATGCAATCTTTATGCAAAGATCCAACCAATACCGACTAATCAAGGATGGGAAGTTCTACATCATCAATGCACATAAAATCAAATTAAATCTCTCACTGGTAAGTGCCAACCAAGCCAAGAAGTTGATTAGTTCTAGTAAGAAACATGTTTTACTTTTCTTAAGAGAAAATCATACTGAGGATGAGTTGATGAGAGTAAAAAAATATTGGAAGGGTGTAATAAATATCAAAACAACAATTGGAGGAGTTGCTACATGCATACATAGGATTTTTCCATGAGCATGAAATACAGTTATTTCCACACATCACATTTCCATATATTGGGCTATATAGGCATTCCATTCTGAAAGCAAATGAAATGGAGAATCAATTGCAACAATTTTTGGAATAGGTTGTAATTCAACCAAGCACCTCACCTTGTGTGTTACCTATCACAATTGTACCGAAGAAGGATGGGACTTGGTGAATGTGTATCAACTACATAGCAGTCACCAATATTACACTAAAAAAATGGTACCCTTTGCCTAGGATCAATGATCTATTAGATCAATTGCAACACACAAAATATTTCACCAAGTTGGATCTCAAATCAAGATAGCACCAGGTAAGCATCATGGAAGAAGACAACTGGAAGACTACCTTCAAGACAAGGCAAGGTTTGTATGAATGGTTGGTCATGCCATTTGGTTTATGTAATGAACTAGCTACATTTGTGAGATTGGAGAATGATGTATTATTCTAATATCTAGATTCATTAGTTATAGTTTATAGTGCAAATTTTAGAGACTCCGAAGAAGCACCAGCTTCTGGCTAACCTCAACAAATGTGAGTTTGCTCAACAATATTTATTGTATTTGTGGTATGTGATTGGTGGAGGGGAGATCAAGATAGATCCCACAAATATGGAGGCCATCATGAAATGGCCAGTTCCTACAAATGTCATTGAAGTTATGCATTTTTTGGGGGCATCATAGTACTTGCAGAAGTTCATAGCTTCATTTTCAACGGTATCTACACCAATCCACACCATAACAATGAGTGATACTAATTTCTAATGGGGGGAGAATCAATAGAAGCCTTTAGATGATATAAAAATAAACATCAGTCAAACACCAATTCTCACATCACCAAACTTGCAAAATTCTTTCAAAGGGGAGACAAATGCAAGTAGGTATTCCATGGGAACAATTTTGATGCAAGGAGGAAGGCCTGTATGTTATCATTCTGAAATATTTCATGGGGAAGTTCTCAACTACCTTATTTATGAAAAGGAACTCTATGGCGCCCTAGTTCAAGTCGTTAAGAAGTGGAAGCACTATATAATGGGAAAGGATACCATCATCCACATAGATCACCAACCATTATAATATTTACATGCCCATAATAAGCTACAAAAAACCAAACATTACACGTGGATGGGGTTTTTACAACAATTTTATCTAGTCATCAAGTATAAGAAGGGGAGAACAAACAAGTTGGAAGACGTTCTTTCAAGACCACCCACATCCAAGATTACATCTTTGGAAAATCTTATGCACACAAATCCTTTTACCCATGAATCATACAAAGAGGCATGCACAAAAGATGAGGACTTCAAGGAGGCATTTCAATAACTACAGGGCCACATTCATATAGAAGAAGTTGACGACAAGGCTACCTGCCATTTCCAGAATGGGTTACTCTACAAGCTCGACAAGATTCATGTCTCTAAAGGTGAACGCCTGCAGCTTCTCATAGAGGCTCACACCTTCAAGGTTGTAGGACATTTTGGTGTTGGGAATATAGTTTCTGAATTGTAGAGGCATGTGTACTGGCCTAGAATGCAAGAAGATGTGGCACAATATATTAGAGGAGTATACTTTGTTGTACCAACAAACCTAGTAATAGAAAGTAAGGTATATAAAATCCCTTACCTATACCCACTCGACCTCGGGAAATCATTTCCATGGATTTTGAAGGAACTTTACCAACAACCAGGAAGGGACATGACTATCTACTTGTGGTAGTTTATAGGTTCAACAAGATGTGCATTCCCATGCCTTGTAAAAATACCATCAAAGATAAGAAGTAGCAAACACGTTCTTTGAACAGGTCTAGGTGCACTTTGGGATACCAAGGAGCATCATCTCAGAAAATGATACCAAATTTCTCAATATATTTTGGACTACATTGTGGGAGAAGATGGAAACTAAGTTGAAGATATCTACAAAATTCCATCCACATATATATGGGTAGACAAAAGTAGTCAATGGGACTTTAGTGCATATTTTGAGAGGTTACAATCAGAATCATCCAAATACCTAGGATGAAAATATGATCTACATACAACACTCTTTTAATAGAGCACTCCACACTTCTAATGCTAAGTCACCTTTTGAAACTTGCTTTGGATAATTTCCACCTTCACCTTTGGATGTTATATATGGAAAGAAAGGATGAGTGAGGGAGGACCTCACATGCGTTATATTCAGAGAAGAATAAATTGTTGAGAAGATTAAGAAAATCCATTTGCAAGTACAGGAGATGTTGAAGAAGTCACAGGAAAAATACAAGGTCATACATGATCAACACAGAACCAATAAGTCATTCAAAATGGGAGACATAGTTTGGTTACAATTAAACAAGGAAATACTACAGGTTCTTGGTAAGAAGTTTAATTCTCTGCGATATGGGACTTTTGAGATATTGGAGAAGGTGGGAGATAATGCCTATAGACTCAATCTACCCCCATACATGCACATTTACTCAGTAGTGAATGTGGATAATATCAAACTCTACGAGCCTTCCATGTTGGATCGAGAGGAGGAGTGGGTCCTACCTTCCATAGAGGACTTAGAACCAGATTCTTAGGCAGAGTTGGAAGAGGATACAGTGTTGCAGAAACATTTCAGAACTACAAGATATGGGTAGCACGACTTTTGACAGATTGGGTTGAAAGGACAATTTCCAGGAAAAACAAAGTGGTACTCTAGAGAGAAGGTAGAGGAAAAATTTCCTCACCTCATTTAGTAAATATTTTTGGGACTGTTATCGCATGAATTGTAGCTTGGGCAAAGGCCAACCCAAGTCACAAAGGTGAGACAACTATGGGAGTACATGTTAGAAAAACAGGATCGCAGAGCAATACAACAAAACAAATGAAGAAATTAAACACATAAGATATACATGGTTCACCCAGTGCGGGATACATCCACCAGAGAAATTTCTAGGTCCTTCCTTTATTATTATCCAACAAATGAAGGAATACAACCTACATAATACTCACCGTAACTTCCTCTTCTTTCTCTCACAGTCTCCTCTCTCATAATACAATATCCACTCACACATACAAAACCGAAATACAATTCCCTCCTAAAAGAGGGTTTCCTTCTAGGGAAAAAAACCCTAACACAATTTCTATTGTCAGATCTGCAACCTTCTAATGAACAATCCCTATTAACTATGAAATTACAATATTTTACAAGGCAATTTTCCCAAAAAATTATTTTCAGGGGCACTGCCCCTGAACCCCCGCCCCGAGGGGGGGGAGGGGGGGGGGATTCAAAATTTATCCCTCCATTGAATCCCCTTGAACTCGTATCCATCTAAATCAGGCATACAATCAGGCTCCGCAACCAACAATCTCCCACTTGGAGACTGATCACAATAAATCCACTATTGTTGCACCTATTGGACTATGATATACCTTGTACCTGAAAAAAATTTCATCTTCACCTTCATGCTTGAAGGCCAAATGAAACTGAGGAGGAACTCAATTTATCCTTGGTTACTACCTTGGTTAACATGTCTACATGATTCTGGCTAGTATGTATCTTTTCCAACTTCAATTGTCCATCTTTCAAAACATATCGTATGAAATGGTACCTGAGTTGCAGTATTATAATGGAACGATGAGTTCTTTGCAAGATGAATGGTACTCTAGATGTCGCAATACAACCTGCTATTCTCTCGCTTTTTTCCCATTTCCTCCATAAACCTCTGTAGTCAAGTCATCTCTTTACTAGTCTCTGTAGCAACAACAAAAGCAAACAACATACTTTGTTTATGTTGTTGAAAGTGCAACAACATTTTGCAGTTTCTAAATCAAACTTACTATTGTTACACCTACAATAAAAGCATACCATCTTGTGCTTCTCCTACTATATTTATCACCTGCCATATATGAATTAACATATCTTTGTAGAACCGTGTTTGAACCTCCAAAACATAATGCATGAGTAGCAGTACCTCTCAAATACCCGAGAATCCATTTTACTTCCCCCCAATGTTCTTTACCTGGATTGTTAATTTACCTTCTCACAACTCCCACTGCATGCAATATTTGGTCTTGTGCATACCATAACATACATCAAGTTTCCAACTGCTGATGAATAAGGGACCCTGGACACACATTCCATCTGCTCCTGTGTCTTGGGACACATTTCCTTGGTTAATTTGAAATGGTTGGCCAAAGGTGTACTAATTATTTTTTCATTTTGCATTCTAAAAATCTCCAATACCTTCTCTATTTACTCACCCTTAGATAATATCAATTGGCGATTTTTCTCGTCTCTTGTTATTCTCATACCAATGATTTTCTTTGCAACACCCAAATCCTTCATCATAAATGAATTATCTAATTTATTTTTGAGCACATTTATATCATGCATGTTAGACCCTGCAACAAACATGTCATCTACATACAATAGCAAGATAATATAGCTTCCATTTTATAGCCTCTTAAAATAAACACAGTGATCAGAATGGCATATAATATAACATTGTTATGTCATAATCTTATCAAACTTCAAATGCCACTGCCTTGGAGCTTGCTTTAGGCCATACAAGTTCTTATTCAACTTGCATACCAAAATTGCCTTCCCTTTGATCTCATACCCCCGTGGCTTCTGCATATAAATATCTTCCTCCAAATCCCCATGGAGAAAAGTTGTTCTTACATCTAACTCTTCAAGATGCAAACTTCTATTGCCACAAGACTTAAAATAGTCCTAATTGAAGTCATTTTAACAACATGAGAAAACATTTCATAAAAATCTATACCTTTCTTTTTGTGCAAACCCCTTTACAACAAGTCTATCCTTATACCACTTTTTTCCTCCATCTTCTTCCTTCAACCTATAAACCCATTTATTCTACAATGTTCATTTTCTTGCAAGAAACTGAACCAAGTCCCAAGTCTGGTTATTTACCAAGGAATCCATTTTCTCTTTCATGCCTTGCTCCCACTCCTTTTTAGTGTTTACATGCATTGTCTCTTCATAAAATTTTGGTTCACCAAAGTCAGTCAACAATAAATAACACAGTGAAGGATATTATCGTTCAGGGGGTCTACTTAACTTGGTAGATATTCTAACAAAACTTGCAGGAGTTTGAGGTGCTTGTTGCTCCTGTTGTTGTACATTTTTATTTTATGGTACCTTTTGGAATTTTATTTTCTTTGATTTCATCAAGCACTATGTATTCTGTGTTTTCCTTTTCTTGTTTCTTTCCCTGATCTCTATGCATGACCTTTTCATTGAATACCACATCTGTAGTATGTACTCCTAATGATTTTATGATTTTCATAATCCCATAAGAGATAACCAAAATCATTAACATTGTATCCAATAAAGGTACACTTCTTGGATTTTCCCTCAAGATTTTTTCTATTTTCTTTATCAATATGGAAAAATGCTTCACAACCAAAAGTCGTCATAAATGAGTAGTTTACCTTTTTACCTATCCATGCCTCCTTTGGAATGCCACCATTCAAGGATCTTGAAGGCCCTCTATTTATTAAGTAAACAACAATATCTACATCATTTGCCCAAAACTATAAGGGAAACCCAACATGCAATCTCGTAGTCCTTGCATGTTCCATGATTGTCTTGTCCATCCTTTTTGTCACACCATTTTTTTGTGGGGTTCTGGGAATTGTCTTCTCTCTACAAATCCCATGGTATGAATAGTAATAATCAAACTCCTTGTTGTAGTATTCACCTCCATTGTCTGATCTGAGACACTTCAACATTTTTTTTGTGTCATTCTCAACCAAAGCTTTCCATTTCTTAAAAGTGTAAAAAACAATAGATTTTTGTTGAATGCAATAAACCCAAGTTTTTCTAGTTGCATCATCAATAAAATTAATATAATAATGAGAGCCACCAAGAGATGACACCTAAGTTGGTCCCCATACATGTCTATGCACAAGCTCTAAATTTTCACTCTTTTTTTCCTTTCCAACCCTGAGAAATCTGACTCTCTTCTATTTTCCATAAACATAGTGTTCACATAAATCCAAATCAACTTGTTTAAGATCTGGAAACAAATTTATTTTGTGAAGTATCTGCATCCCCTTCTCACTCATGTGTCCAAGCCTATAATTCCACAGTGTTGTATCCACACCTGTAGAAGCTAAAGAGATTGAAGAGTCAACATTACTAGTACATAAATACAATATACCTACATTATCTCCTTTTTCTATTACCAATGATCCTTTACTAACCTTCCATGCCTTATTTGTAAATGTAGATATACATCCTTCACTTGCCAATTGTCTTGTTGAAATTAGATTTCTTCTCAGATTTGGTATATGCATCACCTCTTTTAGGAATCATTGGTTTCCATTCTTTTTCTTTATTGATACCTTACCCATTAAAACAATTTGAAATGGTTTATCATCACCCAAATAAACCTATCCAAAATCACCTTGAACATAATCTTGAAAATATTTCCTATGGGGTGTGGCATGGAATGAAGCCCCTGAATATACTACCCAAGATTCGGTAATATTATCTAAATAAAGAATCAAAGCATCTTGTAACACATCACTTGTTACATTTACTTCTTTAGTTTTCTCATGTTGTCTATTTATTTGTTTCTTTGGAGCCATGCAGTCTTTCTTCAGATGTCATTTCTTCCCACAATTCCAACACTCTATCTTTCCTAGTCTGGATTTGTATCTTCCCTTCATATACTTCCCGCGGTTCCCTGAGATATTTCCTCTATCCTTTTGTCTTCCCTTGTTCTCCACGGCTAACACATTACCTGATGTCTCACCTGTGCTTTTTCATCGCATTTCCTCACTAAGGATAACACCAACAACATCATCAAATTTCAGAGTGTTTGAACCAGAGACACAGTTACAGCCACGACCAAGTCGTTCCAACTTTCTCGCAATGAGCACAAAATTAGAAGATCCCTACCCTCATCATCAAATTCCACTTTTACATAACTTAGTTGATTAGTAACTATATTAAATTCATTTAAATGGTCAGAAATAGACCCACCTTTTGACCTCTTCAAATTAAATAATTGCTTCATTAGAAATACCTTATTGGTGGTCGATGTTTTTTCATATAGTTTATCCAATGCCTTCATTATATCCTCTGTTGTTATTTCTTTTGAAATATTGAAATCCACCGATGCTTCCAAGCACAACCATATCATTCCCAATTCCTTTCTATCAAGAATCTCCCATTCGTCATCCTTCATACTCGCCGACTGCTTTTCTTTTTTTTCCAACTATAGGAAAACATCCTTCTGATATAGATAGTCTTCCATTTGCATCTTTCATAACTGGTAGTTTTGGTTGTTAAATTTCTTGACCTTAAACTTTCCATCTTTCGCCATTTCTCCCACTTGAACCAGGAACCCTCTTTTCCTGCAAGTTACCTTTTGCTATGATATCAATTGTTAGAAAAAAAAGATCACATAAAAATAAAATAAAACAAATGCGGAAATAAAACACAGAAGATACACAATACAATAGAGACATATATATATATATATATATATATATATACACACACATACATGGTTCACCTAGTGTGGTCTACGTCCACTAGAGAAATTGTCGGGTCCTTCCTTTATTATTATCCAACAAATGAAGGGATACAACCTACAACATACCCACTATAACTTCATCTTCTTTCTCTCACGGTATCCTCTCTCAGAATACAGGAATCATGCACACATACACAATCGCAATACAATTCTCTCATAAAAGAGGGTTGCCTTCTAGGGAAAAAAACCTTAACATAACTTATACCGTAATATATACGACCTTATAATGAATAGTCCATATTGACTATGAAATTATAATATTTTACAAGACAATTTTCCCAAAAAATTATCTTTAGGGGCGCTGTCCCCAAACCCCCGCCAATGGGGGGGCTCCAAAATTTCTCGCCCCNCCCCCCCCCCCCTGGACTCCCTTGGCGAGATATGTGGGAGGAAAATCCCCCCCACACCCCTCGTTAGGTAATGGGGTCCAAACATGACCCTAGGGGAATTGATATGGAAAGTGAGATGATGATGATGAATTCCCCTATAGGTCAATGTTGGAAAAGAGTAAGTCTTAAGAATGCGTCTTGTAGATGGAGAATGGTTGCCAAGTGTTGCGTACCTGCAAAATAATGTTATCCCTTCCCAAAACAAGACAAATGATAGATATACAAGCCTTGAACCAATGGGGATCAAGGAAGAAGACTTGTTGTCCCAAATTGAAGCAGTATGGAAATATATAGATCAACAATAAATGATGTCAATAGCTGCAAATTTAACCATCCAAAATCTAGTACAAGATATCAAAAATAAAGTTAGCAATGACTAGTCAAACTTCCAATGTTTAAAGCAAGACTTTGGTGGCATTAAGAGATTTTTATTATGTGTTATGAGCAAGTTATTATGACAGCCAAGTGGATGTAGAAAAAAATTGCTACAACAACAATATCTAGCCATAGAAATCAATAAGTAAACCATCCAAATGATAGCCAATCACTAGTAGAACAATAATCTAGGCTCACAAGTAAATTTCAACAATAGATTAAAGAGAAATAGATGATGGAAAAAGTGATTTTGCAACAGCCCTAATAGTTGTAACATTAATTTGTAACAGAAAAGAGAATTACTTGGCTAAACTAGACGCCCTTAGGGCATAAAGAAGCCCAAAGTATGAAGAATTGGTTCCAACTTGAACAAATGCAATACCTATAAAATTCATGTATACCAATGCAACGATTTTATATCTCCATTTCAAGTTAGATTAGTGCCTTATCAATTAGGTTAATGGAGTCTCTTGTGTAAGAGCTAGTTTTGTTACTTCTCTAGGGGTGTAATCCCTTTTACTCCCAAGAGCAAACAAAACTAGCAAGGTAAATCTTGGAGGGTGTAAACCCTTTTACTCCTCCTAGAAACTTTTGCAAAAATATCTTATTCAATTTCAAAATGATAGATATTGATGGAGGGTGTATGCCTTTATACTCCTCCAAGAGTTTACAAAATTAACCTTGAAACCAAGAAGAAACAACAAAAAAGCATGAATCCCTTACCTAGTCCAAGAAATAGCAAGATAAACTCTTCTTTACCAAGAATATTCCACCACAATAGCAAAAACAAAGCATCCAAGAGATAGCACCTAGCATCCTCCAGTAGTGAGCCTTGCCCAACTAGGGAGAAAATTTCATCCAATAAGTATGTAATTCTCAAGTGAATTCTGATGAAAATGAAAGAGGACAAGACCTTTATTACTTTAAGGTCTTGTAAAAGCAATTTGTCCACTTATCTAAATTCAATCACAAATTAGGGAGGTCGACCTCCTTTATTTTCCCTTTACAATTCAAAATTACAAAATCATAAAGTAAATTTCCCCTTTTATGGGTGATGTCATTCCCTAAAGGGTGACGCCAGGCCTCTAGGAGAGACATTTTGACCTTTGATGAAGAATGTTGGGCCTCCAAAGGCCATACATCATACCACCAATTGCTCTAACATGTGCCAAGTGTCTCTATCTCCATCAAACCAAGCCACATAATCATCAGCCACGAGAAACCCCATCAAAACCTTAATCCCATCTGAAGTCCACGGCATAAGCTGTGACGTTTTAGGCCTTCCAAGGCCATTGTCGGGGTGCAATGATCTGGAACATGGTCATCTCATGGTGTCCAAGTGCCGCCAAAGACAATGTTCCTCTTCCCATGTGTCCAAGGAGAGGGGGTACATCATCCAACCTATATGCTTCATGCCCTAATGGAGGTCCAAGCAACCTTGTGCCTCCACGATCAAGATTTCACTTGTCAAGGACCTACAAAGACAAACAATTAAACCCTCCAAGGGTCCACAAGTCACAAGTATCATACCAAGTAATCCATATCTAATAAAAGAACTACCCAAACATGTTCATTAAATCCCCCCTTTTCAAAATAAACAAATGGTCCAAGACCTTATACAACTTGCCAAATTTAAGTATGGGAGGGTTGTCATGGTGTCCTCTTGGGTATATCATTCCCCATTTCAATAAGTTTTTCCCAAGAAGACCCTCTCTAAGTCATGTAAAAGAGTATGAGGTGGATGGGGGTTTAACTTTTGGGCATAGGTTTTCTTGACATACAAGGGATCACATTGTCTCATTTATGGGTGCCTTTGTAGAGGGTGCACTTTATCTTGAGTTACCAATTATTTAGGTGCTATTTTCCCCAGACCCCTTCTTATCCATCTTTTCAATCCCCGCTTTCATTTATATATAAATTGCTAGTTTCCTTTATAAGGTTTCAAGCTTTAGCATTGGCAATTTGGGACCGGGGCGGGCACTGAGTAGGTAGAGCTCAAGTTGAACTGGATTTTGATGGTCGTTATTCGTTGTGTTCAATTTATTTTTATCATAGTTTCCTATTCTTTTATAGCAGTTGTTATCTTCCTCTGGGCCATCAACTCCTCTTCCCATGAAATGAGGTACAACCCCTTCTACAACTTGCCAATTTTAAGTATGGGAGGGTTTTCATGGTGTCATCTTGGGTATATCATTCCCCATTTCAATAAGTTTTTCCCAAGAAGACCCTCTCTAAGTCATGTATAAGAGTATGAGGTGGATGGGGGTTTAAATTTTGGGCATAGGTTTTCTTGACATACAAGGGATCACATTGTCTCATTTATAGGTGTCTTTGTAGAGGGTGCACTTTCTCTTGAGTTACTGATCCGAAATCGGATTCAGAAGCCTGTCAGGGCATGAAAAATGCTCAAAAATGAAAGTGCTCGGAATCCGACGAAACCAACACCATTGCGTCCGGCTCGTCTTCCTGATTCCGGTGGTATAATTTTTATGTCAAACAGAGTCCGTATGAAGAAGATATCGCATTATGTCCGCCGAGCCAAACAGGGAAAATTTTGGGATGCTGACTGTACCTATCCGTACAGTCCGTACATGGCACGTGTCAGTTCGTACAGGACACGTGGCACGTCCGTACAGGTGATGTGGAAGCACCAGAGAATGACACGTGGCAGGTCCGTACGACGACACGTGGCAGGTCCGTACAGGACACGTGGCGGCTCCAGAGCATGACACGTGGCAGGCAGTTTTGGAATTTATGGCATACGATTGGACCAATCCCGAGGTGACACGTGTCACCACTAAAGGGTGACACGTGGCATGGGATGACATCAGCATCGTACGGAAGATGACGTGATAGGCTTACGTGGAGGATGATGTGGCGATGACATGGCAGGTTCTGATTGGTTGATGGTTGTCAAATCATTTGTTGACACGTGACATCTTTCTGGGTGAATGATAGGGTGCCACGTGGCCCAATAACGGGATTCCACGTGGCATCCTGGTTTTGGCTAATATGGCCTATGTCAAAAGAATGGGAGTCGATCGGATTCGAACCGGTGACCTCCCCTCCGGGCTAAGCTTTAACTCTGTCCGCCAACCATTGCGCCATTGTTTGCTACTTGTTTCATATGCGGATATAATTATATTTGAATTATGTTAAATGTTGGGCCGGCGGGAAAAGGGCCGGGGCCTAAGCCCCAGCCCTCGGCTTACTATTTGACTGTTGCGACGTGACCATGGGCGCKGGGTTTATTATTATGCACCGTTTTCAAATGGCGYGGTTCAAAGTTCAGTTTTAAACGGTTTGAAGTTTGGGCGGTTCCAATATAACCGTTACATGTACACGGTTATGCCACGGTTATGATTTAAAACGGTTGAACGGTGGTTTATTAACCRTTAAAGTCACGGTTCTATCTATGTACAATGCGACCAAGAGCTTGGGGGGGTGGCCCGCGCTTAGCCCTTTGGGCTAGCGCGTGGCCACATGGCCCATATAACCACCCAAAAGGGGGCGCGCGTGCCAACGAAAGGAGCTAAAGCCCAATATAACTATTTTATAGTTATAAAGTGGGTTTTTCAACCACTTTGTATTAATTTTTAATGTAATTAACTCATTTTTAAGGGTTATTGGGCATTTTTAGAGCCTAAATTCGTGGAGGGAGTTGGAGATGGACAACTAACTCCCCCGCTATTTAACCAAGGCCATTTTGAGGCCAAGGGGACAACTTTTGAAGAGCAATTCAGAGCAGAGATGTTGAAGCAAGCCAAGTCAAAGCCAGTTTGAGGCAGAGGAGCTGTTGAGGTAGAGATGATGTCGGATGATTTCTGAGAGTTTGGTATATCCGTTTCAGGTGCCGTAAGTTGTGCAAGATTCTAGAGATCATGGCGAACAAGACCAGATCAGTCTAGGAGCCAATCGGAAATTGTAAAGATGTACTAATAAGCTTTTGAAAAGAAATCAAGAAGCCTCCCCCACAAGAGAAAAGGCCCGGAGACGTAGGCAAAGTTGCCGAACTCCGTTATCAACCTCTGTGCATTATGGTTTGCTGTTTTTCATTGTTTTTCAGATCTGAAAATTTGTTAATGGCTGTATAATTTATTTCTTTTCTCACTCTTTCGTTAAGTTTCCCAATGGTCAATTAATGCATGCTAATTAAACTCAACCATAGTCATTCGAAAAATCCTGACGGATCAGTTACCAATTATTTAGGTGACATTTTCCCTAGACCCCTTCTTATCCATCTTTTCAATCCCCACTTTCATTTATATATAAATTGCTAGTTTCCTTTATAAGGTTTCAAGATTTAGCATTTGCAATTTGGGACCAGGATGGGCACTGAGTAGGTAGAGCTCAAGTTGGACTATCTTTTGATGGTCCTTATTCGTTGTGTTCAATTTCTTTTTATCATAGTTTCCTATTCTTTTATACCAACTGCTATCTTCCTTTGGGCCATCAACCCCTCTTCCCATGAAATGAGGTACAAGCCCTTCTTGGATCAATAATGCCTGAAAACCCAAAAGATGAGGAAATGGAGGGAAATGAGTGTGGAAAATGATAAGTATGGATGGGAGTGGTACGATGACTCTTCAAGGAGGCCCCCCAATAGAAAACTTATCCTTGAGGGTGACCCACTTTCTAGGACAACATGTCAACCACAAAGATGGAATGAGGAAAAATGCATAATTTCGAAGCGCGCATTTTCAAAATCAAGAAAGGATCCTTTGCAACATGTTCAAATGCTTCAAATATTAAAATGGCACTTACCATGACACCAGACTTGTTACCTCATGAGCAAGACTTGTTTTCCTTTGTGGTCCAAGCTAGGTGTGGTGGATATTGCTGGCATTTATTGGATAGTGATCTGTGTTATGACAGGGCCCCTTGCATGTTCATCTACCTCTTAGTACTCCATGTCTGCAACTTGTGAGCCTCGAGACATCATATCCTTAGTTATCCCTATAAGTGGGGGATAACAGGGACCAAAATCCTTACTAAATGGGGTGGTATGATCCATATTGGATAACTATATTATTTTGCATCTAGCTTGATGCTTTCAAAGTGGAAAAAATGGGAGGAATAAGCTTGCAGGGTCATTTTAATGGAAGGTTCCAATTTGGAAAATTGGGGTTTGAAACCTTCTAAAGCCATTTGAGGAATCAAACAAAATTTTTCAGGGTCAAAAATATCTCATCATTAGCTAATACCCCTTGATGCTATTCTACACATCGAAACATTTCCAATTGTGCAAAAATTGCATCAATAAGATCGTGTATGCAAAAGTTATGCCTCCCGCAGATTGACCTACCATGGTATGATTGGATGCCACATCAACCCCCATTACTCATGCATATGGGGCTAGCCATGTATAGAAATTCAAGAATATTCTTGAAGGACCAAAACTTTATCACAATTTAGGGTTGAGGAAATAAAAACTCTACCCCTAGATGGTTATTGGGCGATGTTAAATACCATGCCACTAGGAGGAGAAGGGGTTCCATTCTTTTTCAGTGTATCTTGTTCCATAGCTGAGAGAAACATATAAGAGTGGCATTTTGTGAGAATAATAGAGGAGAAGGAGAAGGAGGATTTTGTAGAAGTTGTTCAATCCACGATGTCAAGAGGTCCATAGTGAGTTCCCATTCCTTTGTATCTTCATTTTATAATTGAAGCAAAGAGAGAAGAGCATAGGCCTCACCTTCTATATGGGTTTTCTCCCGTATTAGGTTTTCTAGGTCAAATATTGTGTTCATTTGTGTGGATGGTCTTTATTTTCTGTCCGTTCTTTCATTTTTTATATTTTAGTTCTTTCTTAAATTCAAGCCATAAGCTAGAGATAATAAATCTAGGATCTAAGGAAATAAACCACATAAACCTAATATTTTAGAATATCATAAGATTTGTTGTGACAAACCGTTCTAATGGAATATCTGCAATAGTTTACAGATCATTGTGAGTGTTGTGAAAGTGTGAGATGAGTATAGGAAACGAGCCACTCACCACCCTAGAGGCACCAAAGAGAGCATGATGTAACAATATTACCAAGAGAACCATTATTGGGTGGAAGAACAACATTGTAGAATAACTAACTGCACAAGCACATACCATATTGAAGACAAAGGATAAAGAGTAATAGGTCTCAATAGAACCTTGTATTTGTGTATCTTCCCATACAACTAGGAGTTGTTGCAATTGATTTACCTATGTAGACCGATATGCATGGTTGAAGCATAATGGGGATACTTCGACATAAGAAGAGATCCATGATGCTGCTACATAGTTGTTTCATGATGAAGCAAGACTTTGATCTTGGGAGAGATGTTTGGAGGCCTCTTAGGCCCTTGTAAATGTCATCATGCAATGTATTAAGACATTAGACATTAGAATAAGTGAATACATGAATGTATATGTAATAAATCGCATGATAAAAAGAACTTAATAAATGATTAATTGGAGTTGGTGCAACCGCTCGAACCATTATTTTGATCGTACCATTATTTTGATCGTATAGATACTTATGAAGAATGGATTCTGAGTGGTCAGTTAACCTTCCCAAATATATCTTTGAGTATTTATGTGTGTATATTTTCCAATATGTAATCCTTTCTTGAATGTGTGTTCAAACCCTAATTTCAACAATCACCAAAAAAGGCATGTGAAATAAGTTGACAAAGATCAAGAAGAAGGGCTACACCC
>ML871815.1:0-19751 GCA_009831015.1 Picea engelmannii
GTTTTTGAAAATGCTAACCATATAAAATTATGGTTGGGCCAATAATTACATTGTTGGGATTCAAAGATTCAAAAGAAAGTTGCCTGAAAAGGAAAGACCTGCAATGTGTAAAAGAGCCTCATCTTCAAACTTTATTTGGTTCAAAGGACTCCATGCAGGATGTCGAACCCATCGTACTCTGAGATGCTCTTGCCTTTGTACATGGCCATTTTGTCCCAATCACTTTATTTTAATAAAAAAAAAAATTATAAAGTGACACTGTTAAAATTTTGAAAAAAAAAAATATTTAACTATTATAAATTATCATATATAAAATTTATTATTAAATATTAAATTTAAAAAAATTTATTTAATATTTTTGAACAGTATATTTTTAAATATATTAAATTTAATATAAATATAATTTTCAAAAAAAATATTTAACTATTATAAATTATCATATATAAAATTTATTATTAAATATTAAATTTAAAAAAATTTATTTAATATTTTTGAATAGTATATTTTTAAATATATTAAATTTAATATAAATATAATTTTAAATATTAAATTTAAATTTAAGAGACGATTAATCAATGTACTTTTTGGTTTCTACTTTCTAACAAATAACACCATTTTTACAAATGAAAGATTAAACATTTCTGTCGTTGTAATTTACATGTCGGTGGAAGAATTTTTTTTAAATATTGTTGTCTCCACACGTGTTTAAGAAATTGTAATGGCATTTCTTTTTCAAGTAGATAAAAGATTATATATATATATATATATATATATATATATATATATATATATATAATTTATTTATTTTCATATATATGAATTGATGATGATTAATGTTTACTAAAACTTAATTGATCTATCAAATCTTAATGGAATAAATAATTACTTGTAATTCTTTACAATTTTATTTTTAACTCAAAATTTATCATGAATTAATAATAAATTTATCTAATTTTTAATTTATCATAATTTAATAAAAGATTTCTTTTAAATGCAATTTTTTTTTTTAAGCTTTTTCATATAACTCTCTTACTGGACATAACATTGATCAAACTCAAGCTCGTGTTTCGCACAAATTTGAGCCATGCAATTAGGGTTTTCTTTGGCTTAGCATTCATCCTGAGGTTGGTTTTGAACAATGGGTTGGTTGGTCAAACCCTCTCTTCATTTAATGTCATGAATGGTTTTATGGTTTTAGCAAAGCTATTCGAGGCAAGGTATTTTTGTGAGGATCTAGGTCTACGTTCATATGGGTATTTCAATTCAATTATTCATTTTCATTTATTTCTTCTCTTTAATCATTGATTTTTTTTTTTTTACATTTCAATTTCAATATATTATCATGATGATGTTAAGAGGATGGAAATTATTTATTTCATAAGTTGTAAAAAAAATAAATATTTTAGGACATGATGTACAACGATTAAGAGAAAGATTGATTAAGGGTGTGAAAAGCTTCTTGCAAAGTTTCATGAATAATCTTTTTTAGTAAAATTATTACCACTACAAGATTTTAAGGGAGTTGAGTCCAAGATTACATCCAAATTGAAAGGGAGTTGAGTTCAAGATTACACCTAAATTGAGTTCAAAATAGTTTAAAATCATATTTTTTATTTTTTTGTATTTTTTATAGTTTTGGATGTAGTTTTAATGACAAATAAGGATTCTTGTTGTTTGAGATATATGGATATAAACTATGTAAAAAGTTTTGAAACGTCATTTTTTAAAATTGTAACCAAATTGGAGGTGATTTCAGTGTCTGTTTTAGGCATTGAATTACCAATTTATCCAAAATTTTGTTGAACCCTAATGTGAGAATATTTCAAATATGATTTTAACATTGATGTCGAAGTCGACAATTGAAGTCAATTTATCTATGTAATTGCATTGACGATTGGGTCAATTTATCAATGGATTTGAATTGAGAATTAAGTCAATTTATTGATGCAATTACATCAATAAATTGATCGTTTTTTCAATGCAATTATATCAATAATTGCATTGTCAAACTTTATATAAATATGACTCCCCTACAAATTTAAAATTGACTAAATATGTGTATTTTTTGGGTTGTAAATTATGAGGGATTTTTTAACTTCAATTGGGAATATGTGCATTGTTTAGAGGTATTTGCACCATGAACTAGTCTTTGGGCATTGACAATGTTTAGAAAACAAGGGCTTTAGGCCCTAAGTGAGACATCTTAGCTCTATAACATTGAATGAGGCCTCAAACAACCATACATGCCCTATGTAGGGTATCTTTGACTTCTTGTTGGGAATATGATTTCCATTAGGTGTTTTTTCACACCGCAGAGGGATCTCTGGACCTTGACAATGGTTAGGGGATTAAAACAAGTGATTTAGGCATTGAACGAGGATTTTCAGGTGTGAGGGCCATGATAGAGGTCTGCAACCACCACACGTTACCTTTGTAGGTTATCTTTCTACTCTAACTAGGAATATGATCGCCCTTGGTATTACATACCATAGAAGAGTCATGGGGCCTTAACAATGGTCAAGTAATGAAACAAGTAACTTAGGCCCTAAATGAATATTCTCAATTCAATGGCCATAAATGATTACTTGAACCACCACACATGACCTCTATAGGGGATATTTGGCCTTCCTCTAGGAATATGAGTGTTGTTAGGAGGTATTTTTCACCACACATGAGTAACAAGATATTGACAATTATTAGGGGATGAAATCAAGGCCCTTTTTCTCTAAAAGAAACTTCTCGGGCTCATTGTTCATGAATGAGGACTCAAGACACCACACATGATCCTCGTAGGAGATGTTTGGACTCTAACCAGAAATATGAGAGTCATTAGTAGATGTCACTACTACAATATATGGTTGAAGAGACATTATTAGTGTCATCTCTCAATGTTGTTTTCTAGAGAAAAAAATTCAAGTTTGGATGGCGCAAAATACAATGTGATCGACGCCATCATGTTTTTCATCATCTTAAAATTGAAGTGGAGTCATGTTTTTTGAAACATTATTTACAATGCATCTTATTAGCAATGGAAAAAATGACGTGGAATAATTTCCTACATCATGTAGCATCATTTCACGTCATATATTATTGCAAAAAAACATTTCTAGATCTACTTTTACATCATATTTATGTCAGAAGAATGTTTTTTATGCCATGGTACATCATATGTACATCAATATTTCAAATGGAGTGTCATTCTTGTGTTGTATATGCATCTCGTTAGCATCATATTGGTGTCAAATTATAGAACTTTAAAAATCATTTTGCATCATGTTTGTGTCTAATTAGCATCATGTATCATCAAGTTTGTGTCACATAATATTGAAACATGTGAAGAAGGATGAAAAAAGTGACAATTAAAGCTCATAGTTTGACCATTCCATTCCAATTATGCATTCAATTTATATAAAAGTAATTTACAGTTAACCAAATATCATGTACTATGGCCAAAGTCTTTGATATGTTGGATAACTGTGGATTTGGTAATTTTGAAATTTGACATATCTAAGGCATGGAAAATGTCATTTTTATTTATCTCCTTATGGTAAGGATTATAGGCTCAGATATATTTAGGTACATGTTAAACTTAATTTACAAAACAATACAAACTAGATCTTCTCGTGTTTTATGGTGAACATATTGAATTCAACATATATATCTAGGAAACAATTCGTATTGATATTTGTTAATGCAGAGAAGGCGATGTAAAATGGAAATGTTGGATAAATTAGGGCTATGAGAAAATCTTATCCTATCATGTGAAATTGGACCTAGGGGCCTCGTGAAATAGAGCATTGTTGGAGAGACATGATTAGTGTCATCTCTCAATGTTGTTTTCTAGAGAAAAAATTCAAGTTGGGATGACGCAAAATACAATGCTATCGAGGCCATTGTGTTTTGCATCATCTTTAAATTGAAGTGGAGTCATGTTTTTTGACACATTATTTACAATTCATTTATTAGCCATGAAAAAAATGATGTGGAATGATTTCCTACATCATGTAGCATCATTTTGTGTCATATATTATTTATATATATATATATATATATATATATATATATATATTCACTTTTATATCATGTTTATGTAAAAAGCATATTTTTTATGCCATTGCACATCATATGGACATTGATATTCCAAATGGAGTGGCATTCTTGCGTTGTATATGCATCTCATTAGCATCATATCGGTGTCAAATTATAGAACTTTTAAAATCATTTTGCATTATTTTTATGTCCGATTAGCATAATTTTTCATCAATTTTGTGTCGTTTTGAAGTCACATAATATTGAAACATGTGAATAAGGATGACAATAGTGACAATTAAAACTCATAGTTTGACCATTTCATTCCAATTATGCATTCAATTTATATAAAAGTAATGCAGTTAACCAAATAGCATGTACTATGGCCAAAGTCTTTGATATGTTGGATAACTGTGGATTTGGAAGTTTTTAAATTTGACATATCTAAGGCATGGAAAATGCCATTTTTATTTATCTCCTTATGGTAAGAATTATAGGCTCAGATATATTTGGGTATGTTAAACTTTAATTTACAAAACAATACAAACTAAATCTTCTCGTGTTTTATGGTGAATGTATTGAATTCAACATCTTTGTCCATGAAATAATTTGTATTGATATTTGTTAATGCAGAGAAGGCTGTGTAAGATAGAAATGGTGGATAAATTAGGGCTATGAGAAAATATTATCCTATCATGTGAAGTTGGACCTAGGGGCATGGTAGCCATTAACTAGGGGCTTCCTTGTAGCCATTAAACCTGTGTGATTAGGAGTATTTTGCAGTTGTTATTAAAACCATTAGATATCTTTTTAATTTTGAGATTTTGGGGTTTCGTACCATAATAAGATGCCATGGTTATCTACTCTATTTTATGTAATGGATGCATGCAATATGTTTGACAATATTCCTATATGGGAAAACTATTTGTAAGAACATAACAATAGATTTAATGCAAAGTTTTGACACATTTAAACAAGGAGAAATAACAATTTTTGGATAGTAAACATAATATTCCCACCTATCCCAGTTGGGGAAATTAGAGTGGTATCGGTGCTGGTGATATTTTCATCATGTGATTTCTTGGGGAATTGATGCCAAGGAAAACTAGAGGGCGAGGGAAACAACCCACCCTAGGATCAGAGACATCAAAAGAGGTATAAGTAGAGGGATTTATGTGGGATCATCTTGAATATAGGACCATATAGTTGTTGGAAAGCATAGCTAATGGGAAACAACAACTAACACGATTCCAGACACAATTATTTTTCAGCAACCAAGAAAAACAAAACCAGGGAGGTACCAATGGGAACCATGCAGAGGAAAACCATAGAGGTGGTAGGACTCATTAAGGGAGTAATACCTATGTTCTGAAATAAATTGTCTTCTAGGAAGGTAGCATAAAGGTACCCATACCATTATTGCCACCATTCCTTGAGGAGAAGTCTACAGGTGCACAGGAACAACATGGGTTAGTTGATGAAATGAACTCCTACTTTAGGGAGTATCAGTTTCTAAAGAAGGAGCCCAGGAAACCATGTCTTATAATGACTATTGTAACCTTAGGATGAGGAACAAACCTAAGGCAGGATAGAATCAACAAACTTTTGATCTTCTGCGCAAATTGGAGAAGATGACTGTCTCATCTTTTGATGGATCTGATGGGTGCACATCCTAAGCATGGGTACATAAGTTGGACACATATTTCCATCTTAACCCGATGACAAAGGTAGAGACAATCAAGTTTTCCACCCTACACTTGGATCGAGAGGCTCATGAGTGGTGGTACAATGGGCTATTAACATTAAGGCATTCCAACATCATATCATATGAGGATTTCACCCATAGGCTGATGGATAGGTTCGATAGGAAGGATCTTGAGATCCACTTTAGGGAGTTGGCACTATTGAGGCAGTAAGGTATGCTAGAGACTTATGTCAAAGAGTTCTAGGGGATGGAAGTCATGGTGATTGATATTTCTAAGAAAAGACTGGTGATGTTATTCATGGAGGGATTCGATGAACCATTAAGAGTTTGGGTGAAGGATTCCAGGACAAACAAACTACATGAAGCTATCATGAAGACTCAATATATGGAAGAAACAGTCCCCAAGAAGACATCAACAAAAGCATTTATCCCATAGAAGGGTCAGGTGTCAAAACCTCCCCAGAAGACATGGACAGGGAAGGACATATTGGATTAGGAAACTCAGAGAGAGCTAAGGAGGAAGAAGCTTTTCTACAATTGTCAAGATTTGAGGGAATTAGGTGATCGATGTATGGGAAAAGGTAAATTCCATTGTATTGAGGTGGTTTTCGATGAGGAGGATGACATTGATGATGAGGGAATTTGATTGAACAGTGGTGAGCCATCACCCCTCGATGTTATAGAGAAAGAACCATTGCAAGATAGCACCAATGAAGTTCCCAAATATTACACCTTCAGTGTTAGAGGCATCTTGCAGCGGAAAAGGGTTATGGCACTGATTGATGGTGGGGACACCCACAACTTCATTGATGTTGCACTGGTCACCAGGAGACAAAACCCTGCAGAGGACTTCAAGGGATTCAATGTGGTAGTAGAAAATGGGTACAACATGGCATGTACTCAAAGGATTAGGGGATTGGAAGTAACATTGGGAAACTATACATTGATTGATTACTTTTATGTCGTAGATTTAGAATATACTCATGTGGTGTTGGGAGTTCAGTGGTTGTACTCATTGGGAGATATCCACATGAATTATGAGGACTTGAAGATGGAGTTCTAGGACAAGGGTGTACAACACGTCATCCTAAGAGTTATGTCGATAAGTTCCCCCATGATCATGTCTAACCAATGCATGGAGGCCCTTTTTAGACACGAGGATGTGGCTTGCACAGTAGATTTCTTGATCACCATGGAGAAGTCATCAAAGTATCACCAACATTACCACACGGATATCCAGGCATTGCTTAGAAAACATGAAAGAGTGTTTGAACCATTACCAGTAGGGAGACCACTTGATAGAGGATTTGAGCATGTCATTGATATAGAAGACGGGTCGAAACCCATGATCACCACACCATACAGAAATCTGAAGAAGTTCAAGGACTAAATAGAAAATTCCATAAAGGAGTTGTTGGAGATGGGGCACATCATGCCTATTTCTAGTCCCTTCGCTTATTTTGTGGTATTGGGAAAGAAGAAGGATGGGACGATGAGAATTTGCATCAACTACAGGGAATTGAACAAGAAGACCATCAAAAATAGGTACCTAATACCCAAGATTGATGAATTGATAGATGAGTTACATGTGGAGGTTTACTTCTTGAAGATTGATCTTTGATCAGGGTACCATCATATTCAGGTCAAAGAGGAGGGCATACACAAAACAACCTTCAATTGTCATTATGGGCACTACTAGTTTCTATTCATGCCCTTCAGGCTAACTAATGGACCCTCTACCTTGGACCCATCATGTATGAACCACATATTCAACAAGTAGTTGAGGAAATTCTTATTGGTGTTTTTTGACGATATTTTGATCTCTAGAAGGACTTGGGAGGAACATACGAAGCATGTAGATGATATTCTCACCATTATGAAGGAGAAATCACTTTTTCCAAGGAAGAAAAGTGTGAGTTTAGGTTGACAGAAATTCTCTATATGGGGCACGTGATTGGTGTTAAAGGAGTAAATGTGCATCAAGAGTAGATCCAGATGATCCAAACGATCCTAGATTGGCCCACCCCTAGATTAATCACAGAGTTGTGAGGATTCTTTGGGATATGCAACTATTACAGGCGCTTTGTGAAAGGATTTTCACCATTGGCTTTGCCATTAACATACCTCACCAAGAAAGGGATGTTTTGATGGTTAGAGGACGCACATGTAGTATTCAACAGAATGAAGACGATGATCAACACTTTCCTAGTGTTAGCACTTCCATATTTCACACAGATTTTTGTCATGGAGTGTGATGCATCCGGTGAGGGGATATGAGTGGTGTTGATGCAGAATTGACACCCAATATACTTCGAGAGTAGGAAGTTGAGGGAGCCATAAAATCTCTATCTAATCTATGATAAGGATATGTTGGCCATCATGCATGCACTGGCTAAGTTCAAACAGTACCTGGTGGGAGGACTTTTTGTGGTTAGGACTGACCACAATAGCTTGAGATATTTCTTGGAGCAACGAGACCTAAATAAGAGGAAGTAGAAATGGGTGAGTAAGGTGCAGGCATATGATTTTGAAATTGAGTATGTAAAGGGGAAGAATAACACATTTGTTGATGCCCTATCCAGGAGACCTGCAACCTTCTCCATGACAAAGATCTCAGTAGACTAGAAGTCCATTATTTTTGTGGAATACTCCAAGAATACCTTCACCTATGTGCTGATGGAGGGAAGTGTTCAGGATGACATGTACAAGTTAGTGGATGACATCATCTACTACAAATACATGATCTATCTTGTCCTTGAGTCCACACTCAAGGATAATATTTGGAGGGTGGTACATGACACATTACTGGCAGGGAACCAGGGGTATATGAAGACCTACAAGAAAGTGAGGGAGAGATTCTCCTGGAAGGGTCTCAAGGAGGATGTAATTCATCATGTGAGGGAGTGCATAACTTTCCAGCAGAACAATTCAGAGTTTACACATCCTGCAGGACTGCTTCAACCATTTCTAATTCTGGAGTAGAAGTGGAATAACATTTCCATGGATTTCATTACAGGGTTTCCAAAGGTAGAGGGAAGGGATTGTATCTACATGGTAGTGGATAGATTGACTAAATATGCACATTTATTTTCCATTCCTTCAGAGTACATTGCATCTCAGGTAGTAGATCTATTCTTCAGGGAGGTGTTCAGACTACATGGTCTTTCGAGGAATATTGTCAGTGACTGGGATAACAAGTTTCTCAATGCATTTTGACAGGAGTTGTTTAGGTTATTTGGGATAGAATTGACACCTAGTACAAGATATCTCCCCCAGATAGATGTGAAAATCGATATCATAGACAAATGGATTGAGGGGTACTTGAGGAACTATGTGTCAAGGAAGCAACGAGCATGGATAAAGTGGTTTCATCTTGAGGAGAATTGTTACAACATTACTCATCACATGTCCATCGATATGAGCCCATTCATGGAATTGTATGGCTATGATGCCCCATATTTTATGGATTTGGAGTTTTGGGAAAGTAGAGCTCCTAAGGCCAAAGCTTGGTTGCAGGAAATACAGGACATATTAAGAGTCTTGAAGGATAATTTGCAGGATGCTTAGAACCAACAGAAGATGTATGCATATAGCATAGGGTAGAACACATCTTTGAGGTTGGGGACCTCGTCTTTCTCAGGTTGCATCCTTACAAAAAGTTGTTGCTGAAGAAGAGTGGTGCAGAGAAATTGAAGCCTCGATTTTATGGACCTTACAGAGTGATCAGGAGAGATGGGGATGTAGCATATAAGCTGGAGATACCAGAGGGTAGCAAGATCCACAACACCTTCCTAGTATCCTTCCTCAAGAAGGAATTGGAGTAGTAGGTCACCGCTTTGGAATATATTCCTCCACTATATGAGGAAGGGAAGTTGGTTCTAGCTCTCGAGAATATTGTTGATGTCAGGGAGCGGAGGTTGAGAAGAAAACTCATTTGAGAGTACTTGTTTGTATGGAGAGGATTTCCCGTAGAGGATTCTACTTGAGAAGGAGATAAAATCTTACAACACCCTAATCTGGAGTTGCTTGAGGATAAGAAATATTGGGAAGGGAGGACTGTAATGTCCCCTTCCAATTGATCATGGTGGAGGATGAATACATATTCTATACAACTCCCATAGGCTATAGTCAACAAGGACAAGGGATTCAAGGAGGCTTATTTGGTGTTACTAGGTTAAAAGAATAGAAAATACTAAAGTGACATTAAATAAAAATAAATAATTATATTTAAATGAAATTGAAAGAAAAATAAAGTGAGGGTTTGATTTGGTCAAAAAGGGGAAATATCTAGAAGGCCTGGAGGAAGGATAAATAGAGGGGTCACCCTTCTCTTTAGCATTACTATTTCATCTCTCATTTTGGAGTGCTCTTGGATCCATTGTTTTGTTGGGATTTAGAAAAACCCTTCCACTACTACAGTTTGGTTTCGATGGTGCAATATCCACCCTAGAAAGACAAGAGGGGAGTCCACCTAAGATTTCCATTAAAGTTTCAGTTTGAGGTTTATGTTCAGTTGAAACTTTTCACATGAAGTTTGAAAATATTTTCCAGAAGAGGCCAATCCATAATTTTACAAGTGAAAGGAGGGTTTTGGAGAAACCATTGTTGAGGAAATCCCTGCGGGTTAAGTACATGGTGTCTCGTGAGGCCCCACTAGATGTCCAACAGTTGTCATGCGAGGACCTTTGTGATTGGGGTTGCAGCAGGTCGTTTGGATCAGGTACGTGAGGGTTACATGAGGGATTGGAAGGCTGCTTGATCCAGGAGGATATGGGAATGCTCACAGAGGTCCAGAAATATCTGGAACATCCAAAGAGGTCCATAATGGTTCGGTAATTCTCAAAATTCAACCATCCCAAATTATCTCAAAAATTCCATCAATGCATAGATATTGGTGATAGATTTCCAATGGTGCAAATTTCACCTCGAACAAAGTTCGTATGCAAAAGTTATGAGCAGTCAAAGTTCAATCAAACCTGGTAAAAAGTCAAAGGTCAAAGTAAAAAATGATGTCAGCAGGGTGCCACATGTCACCACTACAAGGGTGACACATGGCACATGATTATTGGAAGCTAAATGATAAAGGTAACATCCAAGTGGTCCAGTTACAGGTTGATAAGTAGCAAGGTTAAGCTAATGAGAGGCTGCCACATGGTGACCTCCCATTGACCTATAATGGTTAGAGTTATGTAAAATATATGGAGTCAATGGGGATCAAACCCGCGACCTCGATAACTTCCCAAAGACTTAACATATCCCCACTACCAATGCGCCATACAATGAAACACAATAGATCAATGGCAAGTAATATATTTGAATTAATGTTAAAGTTCAATTGGGTGGCTAAAAGGTCGAGCGCCTAAGCCCTCAACCCTATCTTGTGGTTATAAAGATATTGCATACAACCAATGCCACAGTTCGTGTGGAGGTTAACAAATATATTCCACCATAACCATATTATGTATGGTTGTAACCATATAAAAACAAACCACAAAATATGCCATGGATCACGGGGAATAAAAACCCCAACCTACTTCTTTATATGCTACAATTCTAACCAACGAACCATACATATGGTTTGTTAAAACAAACCAATTAACCTATAGTTAAATCCTACCACAAAATTTGGGATTTGGTTAAGGGCCCATGCCCTATTTAATGGGTGCACGGACCGAGCCTGGGACACCATTAATGCATAGTTTAGTATCGTAACTCATGCCCAAGGGTACCAAAGTTGTGAGGTTACATCCTAAAGCATGTCAAATGGTACTTTGACGTAATTTCAAGAATTTTACACTCATTTTGCATGATTTTTTTCCCGGAATCTAATGATTCACTTTGTTTATGCATTTGAGCAACATGTAAAAAGGTCATTGCAAAATGTAAGTATTTGAGCATTAATAAAAGAAGGTTTCTATTGGAAGCAGACCCAGAGAAGTAGTCCAAACTGGGTGAACTCCACTTTTTCCAACTTGTTTATGTGATTTCATTATTGTTGTCCATTTCAAGCTCAATTATTTTGCAATTTATTTTATCATTAAACTGGATTTGGTTAGATAAGTTCTTCACATGAAATTTGCATACAGTCAAGCGATCATTTTATTTTGAATATCAAGTAAATGTTTTTATGTATTAAAATATTAATAAGCATCTAATAATTTTTCGGATCAATTTGGTATCAGAGCAAGTTTGACAAGTGTTTGCAAGTGAATGCTTACAAGAGCTAAACTCAAACTTGGTAAAGGAAAACTTGCAAGTTATAAGTATGAAATTGGAAAGATATATCGAAGACATAGATGGCTTCTGAAAAAAGAGAAGAAGAAGATCATCCCATGAGTCATGAAGAGATTAGAGATACACTTAAATCATTGAAGGAAACAATAGATGAGTTAGAACGAAGAATTAAAAAAACTGTAAGCAGAGAATCTTCGGTAAAAGGAGAAGGAGGAGATGAAGGTGGTGGAAAGCCCCCTTCACCATCCTCACCATCATCATCAGTTTCTTCTGAAGCGAGTAAACATTCTTCTCGACGAAAGAATTCCTCTAAGAAGTTTGAGCATAATCTGCCATTACTAAAATTGGATGTTAAGTTTGAATTTCCGACCTATGATTGAGAATTGAATGTCAAGAAATTGGATACTAGATAAAGAAAATAGATGTATATTAGAGGGTTCAAAATATTATGGATGAGGCTTAAAGGATACAGTTAGATGCTCTTTAACTAAGTGGCACTACCTTAATATGGTGGGAGAGTAAGATGCAAGTTGATCTTGTTCAAAAGGGTAAAGCAATCTATTCATGGGATAAGTTTAATAAGGCTATAAGGAAACAATTCTATCCACTGAAACATACATAAACGACAATGATCGAGTGGCAACATCTAAGACAGGGTAAGGGACAAAACATTCAGGCATATACACAGGAATTAAAAACGAAGGCATTATCACTAGGAATTCCATTTTATACTCATGAAACTATTCTGAAGTATATTGGTGGCATGCACTCATATCTTCGTCACACTATTATAATGTTTAGCCCTACTAACATTGATAAGGTTTCAATAAAAGCTACATATCTAGAGGTTAGTAAGGGTAAGCACGTAAGATAATATAATAATCCATTCAAGTTCGAGAATAAATCAAAAGGTAAATGGGAAAATAAGAAATAAACCATAGTGAAGCAAGTTTAGGGGAGACCTACATGTTCCCACTATAAGAAAAAGGGACATGAGGAATCACAGTGTTGGAAGCTGCATCCAGAATTACATCCAAGGAAATTTAATGGAAAAGGGAATCATAAGACTGTTGCATCACTTCATCAGGATCTAGGGTTAGATTTTGGAGATGAATATAAGATCATGCGCATATGAAGTAAAGGTATATCAACTATCAATTCAAATTCTTCAGTTCAGTCCACCAAAGTGGGAAGTGATATTGATCAAAAGAAGATAAGTGATATTTTTCATGCTAGAGTAATAGTCAATCATAAGAAGGTAGATACTTTATTTGACAGTGGATCTCAAGCTAATCTAATATTTGAAGCGTTTGTTAAGAAGTTGGGAGTTAGATGTTGTGCCTCTTGACATTTACAACATTGTTTTGGGAAGCCCATATCTATTTAACAGGAAGGTTGTATTCTACCGAGAAGAGAATAAATATCATCTTTTCAAGAATGGGGTTGAATATATTGTCAAATCTCATCACATCAAAACTAATTCTTCTTTAGTGAGCACAGGGAAAATGAAGAGACTCGTGAGCACAAGTAAATATTTTGTTCTTATGATAGTGAAACAAAAAAAAAAGACATAACAAATACTTTATCAGGTTGTGATCCAAATCATAAACAAGAGTTTATCAACATCATATCTAATTATGATGAGTTTTTCTAGGAACCTACAGGGTTTCCTTTAAAAACAGAGGTTAAACATGAAATATATTTGTAAAAAGATGCTCCTCTTTCGAACATTGGAATGTACAGGTCATCAGTAATCGAGAATGCAAAAACAAAGAAGCAAGTTTAGGAGTTTCTCGATAAATGAATCATCAGATCAATATCCTCTCCCATGTGGTTCTCTTATTGTTTTAGTTCCAAGGAAATATGGCATGTGGAGGATGTGTATTGATTTTCGATCCCTGAACAAGATTACACTAAAGAACTCTTATCATCTTCCCAAAATTGATGATCTACTAGATCAGTTAAAGAATGTTGTATATCAAGTTATCTAAATGTGAATTTGGAAACAATTCTCTAGTTTATCTAGGATATATTGTAGTGAATGGTCAGTTAAATATAGATCCTGCAAAGGTAGAAGTCATTGTAAAATGGCCCAAGCCAACTAATGCCACTAAAGTCAAGAGCTTCTAAGGAGCAGTATAGTACTGGAGAAAATTCATTGCTATCTTCTCATACATAGAAACACCTATAGATACATTAACAAGTGTTAAGCATCTCTTTTAGTGGGGAGGAAAGCATTAGAAAGCCTTCGATACATTGAAGGAAAATATAAGTGTCGCACCATTTTTGGCTTTGCCAAATCTATTGTTGGATATGTGTTATATTCTTTGCATGACTAGAAATAGTGTCTACGTTGCATCAGACATGAATGAGGGGTAATAGGGAGGGATGTATGCCCTTCCTCATGGGGTTTCAGGGGGGAGGAGTCCCCCCCTACAGGGGGGTTAGGGCGTAGCGCCCCCGAAATAAGAAAAAAAAAAAAACCTCGGTTTTCATGTCCATTTTTGGGAGATCGTTGGTTTTAGTGTCCAGTTATGGGATGTTTTTTGGCACATGGTTTTTCTCCAATGGTTTTCCATTTATACTAAATACCATCCAATCATCTAAGTACACTTCCAAAAATTTATGGATGAACTCTTTGGATGCGGCCACAACCACCACTCTAGAAAATACTGCAGGGGCATTCTTTAATCCAAATAGCATCACCATGTATTGATAACTACCACATTCTATCGTAAATGTGGTTTTATGTCTATCCTCCTACGCGATTTTTATTTAATGGTACCCAAATAATCCATCAGTGAACGAATATGATTCTTGACACGTTCTCCAGTACTTCATTAGTGAATGGTGTTGGGAATGGTTCATGTAAGCATGTGTCATTCAACTTCCTTAAGTCGACACATATCCTAATCCCTCCAGTCTTCTTTTCCTGTACCACAATAGGGCTAATCCATTCATATTCTTCGACTGGTTCAATGATTCCGGCATCGATCATTCTATCTAGTTCATCCTTAACCTTCTCCTTATACCTTGGGTTCAACCTGTACGGTCTATGTCGTATTGGCTTAGCTCCAGGTTTTAGTGGAATCTTCATCTCCCCTAAGTCGCCTAATATCCCCTTCATCTCTGAGAATGTAGTAGGAAATAAGTCATGATATTCTCGTGATAAGTTTTCCACCTTCTCAATTGTCTCATCATTCCAATAGTCTTCTATGTGCACAAACTTAGGATTCTCCATTGTCCCAATGTTGACTTGCTTTGTCTTTCTTGGTTTTGTATACAGCGGATACTAGTTCTGGCCCTTCTATTGCGCATGTGCCTTCTGTCTCTGGTACTTGGACATTCCTGGGGTCCCCTTCATCATATTCCTCCTCTGTAACATTATAGAATTTCAATAGATTTTGGACCGTTAATTTGGTTGTGTGCACACTGCTTAGGGGTTCTTCTTGTAGATTTTAACCTTGTACAATATTTACTGCAAATAGATTTTCAGTAAAATAATAGAAAAGATACAATGGAAAATACAAACATTACACATAGATTTTTCCCCTGGAAACCCAAACCGAGAAAACCAACATATTCTATATTCATTCATAGTAATGCATTGTTTACAATACAATATACATATAGGAGCCAACAACATCCAAAACCCTAACCCAATGACCTGGATTAGTCAACAACCCTAATTCCTTAACCGAAAATAGAAAACCATCAGAGAAAAACCAGGTTCCGAAAAACCACCTAAATATGTGACACGTTGTTTTCTTTGCATACAGGGGGTTACAGGATTACATAGTCAACAATCCAGAGCAATAATGCCCATGGATCCTCTACACCAAAAGAACTTCTCAGTGCTCACAAATTTTGTTAATGAATCTGCAACATTCTTCAATGTGTCCACCTTCATCAGGAATACTTTCTTTTCTTCAATCATGTCTCTCACAAAGTGATATTGAATATCAATATGCTTTGTCTTTGAATGATAAGTTGGGTTCTTCGCCAGAAAAAATACACTTTGACTATCACAATCTATTCTTACAACTTGTTGTACCAACCCAATACCTGAACATAATCTTTGTAAACATACTGCTTCCTTACTTGCATGAGTGGATGCCATGTATTTAGCTTCTGTAGTTGAAAGTGCCACTACAACCTGTCTTTTTCTCATCCAACTTATTGCTCCTCTAAATAGGTTAAACACATATCCACTTGTAGATCTCCTATGATCTAGATATCTAGCCCAGTTTTCATCCACAAAGCCATGTATATCCAGCACTATGTCCAATCTCGGTCTTCCTTCATAGCACAATCCATAGCTAACAGTGCCATGCAAATACCTGAAAACCCTTTTTACTATTGTCCAATGCTCCTTCCCTGTCTTTGACATATACCTGCTAAAAAATCCCACTGCATGTGTAATGTACGGTCTAGTAAAGACCATTGCATACATCCAACTGCCAACTACACTCACATATGGAACACGAGACATGTCCTCCTCCTCTTCAAGTGTCCGGGGACACTGATCTGCAGATAACTTTACCCGAACATGAATAGGAACCTTGAGCGGCTTACATTACTGCATATTAAACCTCTGTAATATTGTCTCGACATCTTTTCTCTGATTTAACCAGAGTTTCCTCTTTTTCCAATCTCTTTTAATTTCCATGCCCAAAATTAAATTTGAAGCACCGATATCCTTCATGTCAAATTTAGAGGACAACTGAGTTTTCAAATCTTGGATAATCTCCTTGTTGTTTCCTATCAACAATATGTCATCCACATACAAGAACAAATAAATAAAATGATCACCAATTAATTTAAAATACACACAGTGATCCTCTTTTCTTCTTGTGAAGTCAAGTCCCAACATATAAGTATCAAATTTTTGACACCACATCCTTGGTGATTTTTTTTAACCATACATGGACTTTTTCAGCTTGCATACCAGCTCCTTATTTCCCTTCACAGCATAACCTTCTGGTTGCTTCATATAGATTTCTTCTTCCAGATCCCCATGTAGGAATGTTGTCTTCACATCCATCTGTTCTACTTCAAAATCAAATGCAACAACAACAGATAACAGAAATCTTATAGAGGTTAACTTGGCAATTGGAGAAAAAAATCTCACCAAAATCAATTCCCTCAACCTGGGAATAACCTTTTGCTACTAACCAAACTTTGTATTTCTCCACTTTTCCTTTTGCATTCATCTTCTTTTTAAACACCCATTTTCTTCCAATGGTCTTTCTTCCAGTCAACAACTCCACTAGATACCAAGCCTCATTCTTATCCAAAGATGCCATTTCTTCATCCATGGCCCTTTTCCAGATATTTCCATCCTCTGAATCCACTGTCTCCTTGATAGTTCTAGGATCATCATCAGTAATAGACAAAGCAAAATTTGAACATAAATCAGATGGCGTATACCTTTCTAGTAGCCTTCCTTCTCAAACTGATCTCCTCAATACTGGAGTATTAGGATCTTCTTCTTCTGATTCTTGTTCTTCTGTAAAGTCTGATTCAGCATCCTTTAAATCAAACTCTACTTTCTCTAGTTCTTCCTTACTTGGTAGGACTTCCTGTTTAACAACATCTTTCATTTCTCTAAATACCACATCTCGGTTATACACTACCTTCTTAGTTTCTAGGTTCCAAAGCTTATAACCTTTGAGACCGTCTTTATATCCAATAAAGATACACTTTTCAGCCTTCTTATCTAGCTTACTCTTGTTTTCCTTTGGAACATGAAAATATGCATCACAACCAAATACCTTGATATGTGTGAGAGAAGGTTCCTTACTATTCCATACCTCTTGTGGAGTCTTATCATCCAACGCTGATGAGGCTGATCTGTTGACTAGGTAACATACAGTACCCACTACCTCTACCCAGAATTCTTACCCTAACCCGACACCACTGAGCATGCACCTTGCCTTTTCCATCCATGTCCTATTCATCCTTTCTACAACTCCATTCTTCTTAGGTGTATATGGATTAGTATTCTTCCTTGCTATACCACACTTCTTATAGAATTCTTCAAATTCATTCCCGCAGAAATCTCTGCCATTATATGTCCTCGACACCTTGATTCTTTTCTCTGTTTGATTCTCAACAAGAGCCTTAAACTCTTTAAACCTGTCAAAGTCTTCGGATTTCTTCATGAGGATATATATATAAGTATTCCTCGAGAAGTCATCTATAAATGAGACATAGTACACAGATTTTCCCAATGATGGGCTCGACAGAGGTCCAAAAACATCACTGTGAACTAGTTGTAAAATTCCTTCTGCCCTCATTGCACCAGAAGGGAATCTTACCCGATTTTGCTTCCCATATAGACAATGTTCACATAAATCAAAATACAAAGAGTAGTTAGACATAACTTCAACCATACCTTTACCGTGCAGTAGTTGAAGACCCTTCTCTCTAATATGCCTCAGTCTTTGATGCCACAACATAACCTTTTCTCCAAAGACTATAGGAGTTCTTTCTTCTTCAATTCCAATATCAGGAACAATGGAACTATTACACCCATCACTAATAGTGCTTCCTTATAGCTTATACAGAGTCCCAAACCGAAATCCCTTCAGCAACACCATTGCTCCTCGAATCATCCTACAGGTTTCCTTTTCAAATATTGTTTTTACCCCTGCATCATCCATTTTTCTTACATAAATCAAATTTATGGCCAAACCTAGGATGTGAAAAACACCATGCAGTGTTCTAATCCTTCCATCTATGATTCTCAACTTGACTTTTCCTCATCCTATGATTCTGGTTGTCGAACCATCGCCTAAGAAAACATTACCACCATCACACCTTTCATATTCGTAGAACCACTCCCTGTGGGGAGTCATATGAAAGGATGCACCAAATTTAACCAACCATGCCTCATGATCTACATGTGTGCTTGAAGAAGCCAAGTACACATCCCCTCCTTCTCCCTTGGAGGTATTTTCTTATGTAGAAAGAGATTCTTCAAATCCCTTATTTTTCTCAACTTTGAATCTACACTGCTTCTTGTAGTGCCCTTCTTTTCCACATCTCCAACATACCTTTACAAAATTTCTGGGAGATTTATATCTACCCTTAAACTTAGATCTCCCACTTGAGAACTTAGATCTATTTCTTTCCTCAGAATGTCCTCTTGCAAATAATGCGTCTGTTCTTTATCCTTCCATATTATTCTATCTCATCAACTCCGACAACAAGGATGAGACCACTTCATCAAAATTCAAGGCAGTTGTATTACTACCTATGGACACAACCAGACTATCCCACGAGTCTGGTAAAGAACACAGTAAAATGATACATTTATCTTCATCTGAAATTTTAATCTCAACAGATACTAACTGACTTACCACAGTATTGAAGGCGTCCAAATGCTCTACCATCGAGTCTCCATCTCTCATCCTTAGGTTATACAACTTCTTTCTCAGGAATAGTTTATTTACTAGGGACTTAGACTAATACAACTTGCCCAACTTTTCCCATAAATCCTTGGTTCTAGCTTCCTCTGACACATTCAGTAATATTGAATCGGAGAGTGTTGGCAAATATTGAACAAGCAACGAATGCATGTTGATGATTGTTGTCTTTGATGGCAACAACAGAAATGGCAGGATATGCAGAATTTGGGGATTTGGACGTAAAAGCACAGGAGGAACAACATTGAAGAAAACATACGCATTGAAGAAAACGCGCACAACAGAAGTTTACAGAGAAGAAGGAAGATGGTGACTGTCGGATCCCATCCAAATTTCCCGAAAGGCCAATAGCC
>ML871815.1:19851-34568 GCA_009831015.1 Picea engelmannii
GTTCCTGTAGGTGCAGTACCTGGATCTACTGTGATCCACTAATCTCTGTCCACCAACATATCTTCCATATTGATCTTCCAAAACTCAAAAATTTTCTCATTAAACTTCTCGATCTCCATCTTTAAACTGCTTGCCATTTCTTTTCACCTGAAAAATCAATACCACAAATCTCCCACTATAACAAGGCTTATCACAGTCTCTAGCCAAACCCTTGACCACAAAGGCGTCCCCCTGAAACCAATAAAGCTCTGATACCAAATGTATATTTTAACCTTGTAAAATATTTACTGCAAATAGATTTTCAGTAAAAGAACAGAAAAGATACAATGGCAAATACAAACATTACACAGAGATTTTTCCCCTGGAAACCCAAACCGGGAAAAGCAACATATTTTATATTCATTCATAGTAATACATTGTTTACAATAAAATATACATATAGTATCCAACGGCATCCAAAACCCTAACCCAATGACCTGGATTATTCAACAACCCTAATTCCTTAACTGGAAATATAAAACCATCAGCAAAAAACCATGTGCCGAAAAATCACCTAAATATGTGACACGTTTCCCGAGGTAGAAAAATAAATTCAGGGGCACTGCCCACGAACCCCACGCGAGGGGCCTAGAGGCCTCCCCTATAACCCCCCTGCGTGCCCAACACTTCTTCCACCAATTCTACCTTAGAGAATATCTTTGTTCGGATGGCCTGTACGGTTTCTTGTGTGGAGAGGGAGATTCATGTTCAAATGTGAACATGACTTTGAATCTCTGGACCAATCCTTCTCATGATGTTGTCTCTCTACATGTCTCCAATTCTAAATACCAATTCCTTGAGATTGTATCCACCATGTGTATGAATTGGTGTGTCCATTCTGTTTCTGATACTGAGCTCCATAAATCCCTACATTTTTCCACGTGATCCGCCGGGTCACTTTCTCCTGTGTATTTTTGCGCACTTACTTCTGCTTTAGGTCCAAAGCGTGTCTACATGAGTCTACTACATTGTTCCCAGTCCTTAATACTATTTATGTACAGGTCCCACCATCTAGATGGAGTTTTTTTAACATGACATCTAGAGCTAACAACCTCTGTTGTTCAGGTACTTGTAATTCAAATGATTTTATAAACACATTAATCTCATTTAGGCCATTGTACCTGGGTAGGTCACATAGTTATGTGCCAATATAGTGAAAATATCATTTTATTGTTGGGTATGTGTTATATTCTTTGCATGACTAGACGTAGTGTCTCCTATGTTGTGTCGGGTGCGCAGGGGGGCTGTTAGGTCCCCCCTTCGGGGGTTGTAGAGGGGATAGCCCCCGAGAAATTTATTTCTCCTCAAGAAACATGTCGCATTTTTTCCTCATTTTTCATGTTGCCTCGATTTTCATGTCCATTTTTGGGTGGTTTTTCGTCACATGGTTTTTGCCGATGGTTTTCTATTTTCGGTTAAGGAATTAGGGTTGTTGACTAATCCAGGTCATTGGGTTAGGGATTTGGATGTCGTTGGCTCTTATATGTATATTGTATTGTAAACATTGTATCACTATGAATGAATATAGAATATGTTGGTTTTCCTGGTTTGGGTTTCCAAGGGAAAAATATTTGTGTAATGTGTGTATTTTCCATTGTATCTTTTTTGTTCTTTTATTGGAAATCTATTTGTAGTAAAATGTTGTACAAGGTTAAAATCTACATTTGGTATCAGATATTTATTAGCTTCAAGGGGACACCTTTGTGGTCAAGGGTTTGGATCGAGACTGTGATAAGCCTTGTTACAGTGGGATATCTGTGGTATTGATTTTTCAGGTGAAAAGAAATGGCGAGTAGATCGAAAATGGAGATTGAGAAGTTTAATGGGAAACATTTTGAGCTATAGAAGATCTCTTTGTGGACAAAGATTAGTGGATCTCGATGGATCCAGATACTACACCTACATGAAATTCAACAGATGACTGGAAAATTTTGGATCGAAAGGCGAAGAGAACAATAAGACTGTGTCTCTCAAATTTGGTATTATTGAATGTGTCAGAGGAAGATATAGCCAAAGATTTATGGGATAAGTTGGGGAATTTGTATCAGTCTAAGTCCCTAGTAAAGAAACTATTCCTGAGAAAGAAGTTGTATAACCTGAGGATGACAGATGGAGACTCGTTGGCAGAGAATTTGAACGCCTTCAATACTATGGTAAGTCACTTAGTATCTGTTGAGATTACAATTTCAGATGAAGATAAGTGTATCAATTTACTGTGTTCTTTACTAGAATCATGGGATAGTCTTGTTGTGGCAATAGGTAGTAATAAAACTTCCTTGAAGTTTGATGAAGTGGTCTCATCCTTGTTGTCAGAGGAGATGAGACGGAAGAACATGGAAGGATAGAGCACAAATGCATTATTTTCAAGAGGACGCTCCCAGGAAAGAAATATATCTAAGTCCTCAAGTGGGAGATCTAATTATAAGGGTAGATATAAATCTCTCGGAAATTTTGTAAAGGTATGTTGGATATGTGGAAAATAAGGGCACTATAAGAAGCAGTGTAGATCCAAAATTGAGAAAAAGAAGAGATCCGAAGAAGCTCCTTCTGTAGAAGAAAAGGCCTCCAAGGAATAAGGCGAGGATTTGTACTTTCCTTATTCAAGCACAAATGCATATCATAAGGCATGGTTGGTTGACTCAGGTGCATCATTTCTTATGACTCCCCACAGGGAGTGGTTCTGTGAATATGAAAGGTATGATGGAGGTAATTTTTTTCTAGGTGATGACTCGACAACCAAAATCATAGGATGAGGAAAATTCAAGTTGAGGCTCATAGATGGAAGGATTGGAACACTACCTGGTGTTCTTCACATCCCAGGTTTGGCCAGGAATTTGATTTCTATAAGCAAAATGGACAATGCAGGAGTAAAAACAATATTTGAAAAGGAAACCTACAGGATGGTTTGAGGAACAATGGTGTTGTTGAAGGGAGTTCGGTTTGGAACTATGTATAAGATGTAAGGAAGCACTATTAGTGATGGGTGTAATAGCTCCATTGTTCCTGATATTGGAGTTGAATAAGAAATAACTCCTATAGTCTCTAGAGAAAAGGTTATGTTGTGGCATCAAAGACTGGGGCATATCGGAGAGAAGGGTCTTCGACTACTTCACAGTAAAGATATGGTTGAAGGTATGTCTAACTGATCTCTGGATTTTGATTTCTATGAACATTGTGTATATGTGAAGTAGAATTAGGTAATATTCTCCTCTGGTGCAACGAGGGCAAAAATAATTTTACAGCTAGTTCACAATGATGTGTTTGGACCTATGTCGGTTCCATCATTGGGAAAATATGTGTACTATGTCTCATTTATAGATGACTTCTTGAGGAATACTTGGATATATTTTCTCATAAAGAAATCTGAAGTCTTTGACAAGTTTAAAGAGTTTAAGGCTCTTGTTGAGAATCAAACGGAGAAAAGAATTAAGGTGCTAAGGATAGATAATGGTGGAGAGTTCTGTGGGAATGAATTTGAAGAATTTTGTAAGAAGTGTGGTATAGAAAGGAAGAAGACTAGTCCATATACACCTCAGCAGAATGGAGTTGCAGAAAGGATGAACATGATGTTGATGGAAAAAACAAGGAGCATTCTCAATGGTGTCGAGTTAGGGAAATAATTATGGGTAGAGGAAGTGGGTATTGCATGTTAATTGGTTAACATATCACCCTCAACAACATTGGATGACAAGAATCCACAAGAGGTATGGACTAGTAAGAAACATTCTCTCACACATCTCAAGGTATTTGGTTGTGAGGCCTATGTTCATGTTCCAAAGGAAAACATGAGTAAGCTAGATGAGAAGGTTGAAAAGTGTATCTTTATTGGGTATAAAGATGGTCTCAAAGGTTATAAGCTTTGGAACCTAGAAACTAAGAAGGTTGTGTATAGCCAAGATCTAGTATTTAGAGAAATGAAATATGTTGTTAAACAGGAAGTCCTACCAAGTAAGGAAGAACCAAATAAAATAGAGTTTGATTTAAAGGATGATGAATTAAACTCTACAAAAGAACATGAATTAGAAGAAGAAGATATTCATACTCTATTATTGAGGAGATTGGTTCGAGAAAGAAGGAAACTGGAAAGGTAAACTCCATCTGATTTCCTTTCAAAATTTGTTTTGTCTATTACTAATGATGATACTATAACTGTCAGAGAGGTAGTGGATTCAGAGGATGAAGAAATGGAATCCTTGGATAAGAATGAGGCTTGGGATTTAGTGGAGTTTTCAATTGGAAGAAATCCCATTGGCAACAAATGGGTATTTAAAAAGAAGTTGAATGTAGAAGGAAAAGTGGAGAAATACAAAGCTCGGTTAGTAGAAAAGGGTTATTCCCAGGTTGAGGGAATTTATTTTGGTGAGATTTTTTATCATGTTGCCAAGTTAACTTCTATAAGATTTATGTTATATGTTGTTGCTGCATTTGATTTTGAAGTAGAACAGATGGATGTGAAGACAACATTTTTACGTGGGGATCTGGAAGATGAAATCTATATGAAGCATCCATAAGCCTTTGTTGTGAAGTGAAAGAAGGAGTTGGTATGCAAGCTGAAAAATTCCTTGTATGGTTTAAAACAATCACCAAGGATGTGGTATCAAAAATTTGATACTTATATGCTGGGACTTGGATTCACAAGAAGTAAAGAGGATCACTCTTTGTATTTTAAATTAATTGGTGATCATTTTATTTATTTGGTCTTGTATGTGGATGACTTGTTGCTAATAGGAAACAACAAGGAGATTATATAGGATGTGAAAAATCAGTTGTCCTCTAAATTTGACATGAAGGATCTCGGTGCTTCAAATTTCATTTTGGGCATGGAAATTAAAAGAGATCGAAAAAAGAGGAAACTATGATTAATTCAGAGAAAATATGTGGAGACAATATTGCAGAGGTTTAATATGAAAGAATGTAAATTGGTCAAGGTCCCTATTCCTGTTGGTGTAAAGTTATCCGTGGATTAGTGTCCCAAGACACTCGAAGAGGAGGAGGACATGTCTTGTATTGCATATGAAAGTGCAGTTGGTAGTTTGATGTATGCAATGGTCTGTACTAGACCGTACATTGCACATGCAGTGGGAATTTTGAGTAGGTATATGTCAAAACCAGGGAAGGATCATTGGACAACAGTAAAATGGTTTTCAGGTATTTGCGTGGCACTGCTAGCTATGGATTGTGCTACCAAGGAAGACCAACATTGGATAGAATGTTGGACATACATGGATTTGTGGATGCAAATTGGGTTGGAGATCTAGATCATAGGACATATACAAGAGGGTATGTATTTAACCTGTTTGGAGGAACAATCAGTTGGATGAGAAAAATACAAGATATAGTGGCACTTTCAACTACATAAGCTGAATACATGGAAGCCACTCATGCAATTAAGGAAACAATATGGTTACAAAGATTGTGTTCAGGTATTGGGTTGGTACAACAAGTTGTAAGGATAGATTGTGACAGTCATAGTGCAATTTTTATGGCGAAAAACCTGGATTATCATTCAAAGACAAAGCATATTGATATTGAATATCACTTTGTGAGAGACATGGTTGAAGAAAGGAAAGTATTGCTGATGAAGGTGGACACTTTGAAGAATGTTTCAGATTCATTAACAAAATATGTGAGCACTGAGAAGTTATCTTGGTGTAGAGGATCCATGGGCATTGTTTCCCTAGATTGTTGACTATGTAACCCTGTAACCCCTTGTATGCAAGAAAATAACAAGTGGGAGAATGTTGGGTATGTGTTATATTCTTTGCACAACTAGTTGTAGTGTCTGCTACATTGTGCCATATGTGAGTATGATTAGCAGTTTGATGTATGAAATGGTTTGTACTAGACAAGACATTGCACATGCAGTGTGAGTTTTGAGAAGGTATATATCAAACCCAGGGAAGGATCATTGGACAACCGTAAAGAGGGTTTTCAAGTATTTGTGTGGCACTGCTATCTATGGATTATGCTACTAACAAATACTAGGATTGGACAGAGTGTTTGACATACATGGCTTTGTGGGTGTAGACTGGGATGGAGATCTAGATCGTAGGAGATATACAAGCGGGTATGTGTTTAACCTATTTGGAGGAGAAATCAGTTGGATGAGAAAAATGCAGTCTGTAGTGGCACTTTCAACTACAGAAGTTGAATACATGGAAACCACTCATGCAAGAAAGGAAGCAGTATGGTTACAAAGATTATGTTCAGGTATTGGTACAACAAGCTATAAGGATAGATTGTGACAGTGAGAGTGCAAATTTTCTGGCAAAGAACCCGACTTATCAATCAAAGAAAAATCATATTGATGTTCAATATCACTTTGTGAGAGACATGGTTGAAGAAAATAAAGTGTTGTTGATGAAGGTGGACACTTTGAAGAATGTTGCAGATTCATTAACAAAATATGTGAACACTAAGAAGTTCTCTTGGTGTAGAGGATCTATGGGCATTGATGCCCTAGATTGTTGACTATGTAACCATGTAACCCCTTGTATGCAAAGAAAACAACAAGTGGGAGAATGTTGGATATGTGTTATATTATTTGCACGACTAGAATAAATCTCTACGTTGTGTTGGCCACGTAGGGGGGTAAGAGGGGGGGCCGCTAGGCCCCCCGTTGGGGGACTGTAGGGGGGTAGAGCCACCTTACACAGGGGTTGGCGAGTAGCACCCCCGAAAAAAAAATTCCTCGATTTTCGTGTCCATTTTTTGGTGGTCGATTTTCGTGACCAGTTATGGGCAGTTTTTCGACACATGGTTTTTCACCAATGGTTTTCTATTTTCGGTTAAGGAATTAGGGTTGTTGACTAATCCAGGCCATTGGATTAGGTTTTTGTATGCCACTGGCTCCTATATGTATATTGTATTGTAAACAATGTATGATATGAATGAATATAGAATATGTTGGTTTTCCCGGTTTGGGTTTCTAGGGGAAAAATCTCTGTGTAATGTGTGTATTTTCCATTGTATATTTTTTGTTCTTTTATTGAAAATATGTTTGCAGTAAAATATTGTACAAGGTTAAAATCTACATCTACAACATCCATTTGAGATTCAAATCGATGAAAATGAATATCCCATTGGTCCAGTCTTGATGCAACGAGATAAACCTATATACTATCATTATGCGATTTCCAATCAAGCTATGATTAACTATCCAACATATGACAAGGAATTGTATGTGTTGGCACAAAGTGTAAACAAATGGAAGCATTAATTATTTGGAAAGGAGACAATAATTCATATCGATCATCAACGTTTATTATAGTATTTGCAGTCACAAACAAAGCTACAATAGTCACGACACTTTAGGTGGATGGGTTTTCTACAACAGTTTCATTTTGTAATCAAGTATAAGAAGGGTATTCATAACAAGGTTGTATATATGTTGTCAAGACCAGTAATTAATGCATCCACAATACTTAGGTATAATACTTTAGCACATGAAAGTTATGAAGAACATATGCTAGGTATGATGATTTTAAAGAAGTATATGATGCTTTAACTCGCGGTAATCAGTAGTCAGATTATTATATGCATGAAAATTTGTTATATCATGTTGGAAAATTATGTATACCAAGAGATGAAAGAGTAGGTGTAATTAGAGAAGCTCATACATCTCTCATCTCTGGTCATTTTAGGGTTGATTAGATACTAGCATAGTTACATAAGTATTGTTATTGGCATTGGATGAACGAGATGGTTTCTAAGTATATTAAAGGGTGTGTTATGTGTGCCACAAGTAAACCTAACAACAAAAATATAGGATTATATACACCACTTCCAGTACCTTCTCAGCCATGAGAAAGTATCTCCAAGGACTTTGTAGGGGGTTTGTCAATGTTTAGGACAGGTCATGATTATCTATATGTCATGGTGGACAAATTTAGCAAGATGTGTATTCTAATGCCATGCAAGAGACAGGTCAAAGCTGAACAGACAACACAAATTTTCTTCGCTAATGTATGGATTCATTTTGGACTTCTGACATCTATAATATCATATCGAGATTCCCTCTTTTTGGGAAAGTTTTGGTCTCATTTATGGGAACTAATGGACACTAAATTGAATAAGAGAACAACTTTTCATCCATAGATAGATGAACAAAAATGGGTGGTGAAAAAAACAATGGTACATATACTTCAAGGATACTGTAACAAGCATCCTAAATTATGGGATGAACAATTACCTTATATACAACATGCCTACAATCATGCCATGCATTCGTCTACTCAAAAAACTCGTTTTGAAGTATGTTGTGGTACTTGCCTAAGACACCTATGGAATTTGTTTTTGGAGAAGCAGGTAAAGAAGATAACGAGATGATATAGATAAATCTAAAAGGTTCATTCAAAAGATTCAACAAGTACATCAAGTAGTACAAGAACAATTGGAGAAGATCTGAACCAAGTAGAAGGCAAGGCACAACAAAAATCATGTTGATCATTAGTTTGAATTCAGTGATCAAGTATGGTTACATATCAACAAAGATTTAATGAAAGGAGAAGGTAAAAAGATAATACCAATCCGATATGGTCCATTCAAAATCTTGGAAAATATTGGTACTAATTCCTTTCATTTAAATCTACCAGCCTACATGCAAATGTATTCAATGGTAAATGTTGAGAATTTGAAGATTTATAAGCCTCCTATGATTATGGATGAAGATGAAAGTATTCAGGTTCCAGCAACTGATGATTTTTCTCCAGAATATTTGGACGAGCTACAAGAATATGTCATTCTCAACAGAAGAATTAGAACTTCACAACGAGGTGATGTGGAATACATTCAAGTTGGTATTAAATGGGTAAAACCAAGTAAATCAAAATGGATGGATATCGAAAGGGTGAGGGAACTATACCCTCACTTAGTTGTTGAGTAAATCAAAACTTTTAGTGGTAAAAAAAGTCTTCCAATGGGGAGGAATGATCCAGGAGGATCCGGGAATGCTCACAGAGGTCCAGAAAGATCTGAAACATCCAGAAAGCTCTAGAATGGTTCAATAATGCTCAAAATTTAACCATCCAAAATTCTTTCAAAAATTCCATCAATGTGTATAGCTCAGCAATAGCTTTATAACAGTAAAAATTTCACCTCGAATGGAGTTTGTATGAAAAATTTATGAGCAGTCAAAGTTCAGTCAAACCTTGTAAAAAGTCAAAGGTCAAAGTCAAAGATGATGTCAGCATGACAGGTGATTACGTTAGCAGGGTGACAGCTGTCACCACTGCAAGGATGATGCATGGCACATGATTATTGGCAGTTGACTGAGCAAGGTACCATCCAAGTGGTCCAATTATAGGTTGACAAGTGGCAAGGTTAAGCTAGCCAATGGGAGGTTGCGATGTGGAGACCTCCCATATTAATGGTTAGAGTTATGTAAAATATATGGAGTCGAAGGGGGTCGAACCCGTGACCTCCATGACTTCCCAAAGAATTAATATATCCCCACTACCAATGCGCCATATAATGAGACTCAATAGATCAATGGAAAGTAATATATTTGAATTAATGTTAAATTTCAATTGGGTGGCTAAAGGGTCAAGGGCCTAAGCCCTCGACCCTAGCCCATGGTTATCAAGTTGTTGCATACAACCAATGCCACAATTCGAGCAGAGGTTAAAAAATATATTCCACCATGACCATATTATGTATGGTTGTAACCATATAAAAACAAACCACAAAATATGCCAAGGATCGTGGGGAATAGAACCCCTGACATACCACTTTATATGCCACGGTTCCAACCAATGAACCATACATAGGGTTTCTTAAAAAAAACCAACTAACCTATATTTAAAGCATACCACAAAATTTGGGCTTTTTTTAGGGGCTCGTGTCGTATTTAATGGGCGCGTGGATCAAGGCTAGGACACCATTAATGTAGAGTTTAGTCTTGTAACTATTTCCCAAGGGTACCAAAGTTTTGAGGTTACACCGTAAAGCATTCCAAATGGTACCTTAATGAAATTTCGATAATTTATACTCATTTTGCACGATTTTTTGCCAAGAATCCAACAATGCACTTTGTTTCTAAATTTGAGCAACATGTAAAAAGGTCATTGTTGGACAGGCATTTTTGGATATAATTTTGAGTAGAATCTAAGTATGAAGGAATCGTGCAAAAGGAAGGATTAGCATAGAAGAAAGGATTCACACAGAAAAAAGGAATCACGTAGAAGGAAGGATTCATGCAAAAGATAAAAAGGGCGCAAAAGGATGCGAATGAAGGAGATAATGCAAATACAAAAGGATAAAGCAAGCGAGCGAGAAAAGAAAGCGCAAATGACGATAGTGTGAATTTCCCGTAATAGAAGGACAACAGAAAAGTTGTATAAAGAACAAGAAGTGGAAGAAGGAAAATAGCTAGTTAACTGAAGATGGATATGCCATGCATTGTAATAGGTTATTTTGGGATAGTTAAGAATAGAACTTGAAACCCTAGATTTTGGGGTATAAATATATAGCATGAATGGGATAGATAGAGACAAACATACACATACACATATAGATATAGAGAGAGAGATAGAGAGATTTGCGTATGTAAGTGTGAGAGCATGCGCATGGAAGAGAATTGAGGTTATGGAAAGATCATGAATGTAATAGTCAGAAAGAAGATGAATAAAGAAGGAGTTTATAAACGATATTGTGTCTTGTGTTTTTACTTGTCTTTATGCATTCATGAATGATGATATACTTCGCAGAATGAATTTATTCTATGAATTGGTTATGCTAGAATGTTCATGTATGGATGTGAAGGTTTAGGTAATAATCAAGAACCTACATAAGTTAAGATCAGGAAGAATGATTCATGCATTAGCCCCCCTTTCCCTTACTACTATAGAAACATGGATCTTGCAGCCCCAATAGATACCTCGGGTGAGACTTCATCTGCGCAAGTAGGTGATGCCGAAAGGGCCGGTGCATTGAGGGATTTTTTGGTCACGATCAACTCGAACCCTGGGTCTAATAAACCATGTGCAGACAAGAGTTAGCCAACAAATGGTTTTGTTTTCGGAACCAGGAATTTATGACTAAGGGAATGTTTTGGAGGTCGACTAAGAAATAAATCACCGTCTGGTTGGAATGAAAATAACAGGACTTCGCGCGATAAGAGAATAGGAACCCTCGGATGAGTGACAAGCAATGGATGCAAAAGTATGTGTTCATAGATCAACATGAAATTTTCTTTGGCAAATTCCCCAAAATTCTGACCAAATGGCTAGAAAGGTTAGTAGAGAAGATAGGAAGGTTTAGTGTTGTAGCACCGAAGAATTGGACTCTGGAACTGATAAGGCAGTTAAATTCATTAAGTAACCCAACTACTCGAGCAATTTATTTTTGGTTGGAACATATACTAGGGGATTATTTTACATAATTTGTCGTAGATTGCATTAAGTCGTACAGTGTTATAGAAAGAAATTTTTTCAAAGGTCCACGTGGGAGGTTTTTGAAATCATTGAATACATGGATAAAGATGCTATTATGTGAAAAGCATGTGATGATAATGAAGTACGATAGCTAAATGGTATTTGTGCACATAGGGGAGTTGGAGGATAACAGAAGGATCACCTAAGAAAAGGGAGGAAGCCATTAAAGAGGAAGGAAGGGACTGAGGATGCAAGAAGGTAGTACACTAGAGGAAGACTAGGAATTTGGAGAGTTGCACAGAGGAAGGAGGATAAAAGGAAAAATATTGGGGCTGGGAAAGAAGAGTCGCACAGTGAGCCTGAAGTATGGGAAACTTGCAAAAAAGTTTGAATTCTAGAGATACCAGATATAGGAGGCGGAGAAGAGGGGTTTCAGTACATTCCAGTAATAGAAGAGTTTGTAAGTCCTAATCAGACAGGATCTTGCATTAAATCCATGACCCCATGTACATCACCACAATCAGAAATAACATTTGAATATTTGTTGAAAGCCATCATAGTTAGCCAAGGAGGACAAAATATTACTAGTTGAAATAGTGGGATTAGTGTGCGGAGTCAAAATCAGAGTGTACTAACATCACCAAGAGGAGGGAATAAACAGGGCAACATGGTAGGGATAGATAATACTCTTAGACTTATTGAATTCAAGGGAGTAGGGTCAAAGGACCCATAACAACACTTGTTTGTCTACGAGACAGTGATCCGTCGGATCTTTTAATGACTATGGTTGAGTTTTAATTTTGCATGCGTTAATTAACCATTTGAGAAAACTTAATGAAAGAATGAGGAAAGAAGAGGAATTATGAAAGCCATATACACATATGCAGATCTGAAATGAAATAATAGACAACAAACCATAACATGCAGATTGATAACGGAGTTCGACACAGCTTTGCCTACGTCTCCAGGCCTTTGTCTCTGTGGGGGAGGCCTCTTTATTTCTGTTCAAAAGCTCAAAATTACATCGCAGTAGTGCCAATTGGCTACAATACTGATCTGGTCATGTTCTTACAGATCTCAAGAACCCAACAAAGAAAACGACACACAAAACGGACGTCTGGAGCTCCCAGAAACGACCCAACAACATCTGCTCCTCAATAGCTTCCCTGCATAAAAATGGCTTTGACTTGGCTTCCCTTCAGCATAACTCTACTTTTTTTGTCCTTCATGGCCTCAAATAGGCCTATTTTATATATATCTGAAGTTGGTTATCCATCCCTAACTTCCTCCCAAAATTTGGGCTCCAAAAATGCCCAATATCTCTCAAAAATGGAGAAAATCAATTAAAATAGGCATAAAAATCATTGAAAATTCCAAAAGCATAACAAAAAAACCCACTTTGTTATAAAATGTAGGTGCAGCCCCCAAAATTGCATGCTCTGGGTCATATGGGTTGGCCATGTGGCCACGCGCCCATGCGCTGGCCCTCTCTCTGCTGGCTCCTGGTCGTGGGATCCGCATGTGATCTCGGGCTAACAACAAACCCGCGCCCAAAATAGGGATAGGCCCCTGGGTCCCATGGCGGTGGTTACATGCCATATGTTTGCATCGAGGGCTGAGCCCTATCCATACTCTGCACTCCCGGTTGTGTGGTGACATGGTATACAATAAACCGAGGGCTGGGGCTAAGCCCCGGCCCTTTCCTCCGCCGACGAAACCATTTAACAAACATAAATAACTTTTATGCCATATGACTAATAAGGATCACCCGTGGAGCAGGCGGATATCCCAGCCCTGCCAGTCCACTGCATAGAGTATAGGTTGGGGGTTCGACCCCGGTGAAACCCATAATATTTTACACAAACCTTGAACCAATCACAGGGTGCCATGTGGCAGCCCATGACTAGGCCATGTGGCACCTCAACAACCAACCACAAACTACCATGCGTCAATCGTTGAATTGTCCACGTGCCTGCCACCTGTCAAATGCCGTACTGCCCTATCATCCTGCCACGTGTCTTCCACCGTACCTGCCCAGTCAACTACTGACGTCATCTAGTGCCACGTGTCACCCTTACAGTGGTGACACATGTCACCCCTGGATTGGTCCAGCTGCTTGCCCGTACGCCATATCAACCTGCCACATGTCACCTCTTGGAACTGCCATGTCATCTATACAGACCGTATGGCCTGTACAGTCAACATGCCACGTGGAACTGTACGGACTGTGCGGACTATACAATCATCCCCTTTTTTTGCCTGTTTGCCTTTTCGGAAAGAACGCGATATCTTGCACATACGAAGCCTGTTTGACGAAGTAAATATACCGCCAAAATCAGGAAGACGAGACAGACGAAATGGCGCTAGTTTCGTCGGATTCCAAGCACTTTCATATTTGAGCATTTTTAAGCCCTGTCAGGCTTCTGGATCTGATTCTGGATCAAACCTCCCCACAAAAAGACCTTTTGGTCCCCAAAAGGTTACTGACCAATCAATAAGCTCGGGATAGGCCACCTGGCTTGTCCTCTGTCTCTGAACTCTGTCATGTGCACCTGTCTCATCAAGATCAACTGTAACACAATCATGACAATTGACAGTATATTGTTAGCCATTTGAACCCTGTTACATCTTACTGAATCCACTATCATCCATGTAGACAACATTACTAATGACAACATCAAAAAGACGACTGCAAATGTGCTGATATACTTGAAATATCTGCATGACATGAGCTTATCTTGAAGCAACTTATGATTGATTTTCCATTCAATAATCATGTCTTGTTCTTGCTTAAGATCAATTACTTCATTTGAAACAATTATTGGTTTGTTGCTTGCTTGCACTGCCTTCGTTAATTGTTCCATTGTTTGAAGTGTTTTATTTGCTTTAACATGATGAGCATGAACGACATAATCTTGACCTACTTTAGTGAATTGATATTGATTCTTTGTCCTGTAGAAGATTGCCTTACGATCATATAAGTATGGACTACCTAAGACCATTCCACATTCTCTTAATGGCACTACATCACATGTTACTTCGTCCACATACTTAGATGAAATTGCAAATTTGATTGTGCACTGCTTTGTTATGTGCATTTGATGATGATTGTTTATCCATTTAAGTGTGTAAGGATTATGATGTAGTTGTGTTTTTAACCACGATTGCTTAACCAATTCTTCTGAGATTAGATTAGATTGAGATCCACTGTTGATTAATGTGTCTATCTTAGTGTGTCGCATGATTACCCTTATATGAAACAAGTTGTTTCTACAATCAATGTCTTCACCAAATTTACCTGTCATA
>WSFP011450701.1:0-19750 GCA_009831015.1 Picea engelmannii
CAAGAGAGGATTGTATTTTCTCCTAAGCTCATGAACCATCTTAAGGATGAATCTTTCATTGTAGTAGGAAAGAGCTTAAGTTTTTGGGCATCGTCTGAGTAGTTATAGCTTCTACATAATATGTCAAACTCGAATAAAAATAAATCTGGATCTTCAGTTGACATCCCTCTGAAAGTGAGTAACGATGATAGCGGGATATTTTTCATGTTGATGTTTATGGAAATGTCCAAGATTGGAAACCCAAAAGTCTCAGTCGTTGTGGCTGCATTTCCTTCTTCCTCTGCCATTCCACTGATAGATGGTTCAGAAACTGGATTTTCTGTGTCTCCTAAATGTTCATCAGATTCACGGTCTACCCACCCCAATATTGATTCTTCCGTTTTAGGTTCTCCTTCTGGAGCCTCGCTGGCTCCCCTTGAATTTTCTCCCAGTGGAATTTTTCCTGCACTAGTGTCAGTTCGATTAGTGAGGGGGGTTGTTTTTGAATCTTTAGAGCTTACAAATCTACCCTTGTTATCTCTATATCTATGCATAAAATGGAAATTTGATTCTTAACTGAATTGAAATCCTAATTCTATCTAGAAGGTAAGAAGGCAACCTGGCTTCAGAGAACCCCACTCTAGTGGTTGAGTGGCTATTCACTAACGTATTAAACGTTTTATCCTCCTCCTTCAAGTAGCCTTTAAAAGCATTCAAAAATTATGCAAACAATCTAAGCTAAAAATCACGTCCTACCGTTTGCAACTCCCCGACAGTGGCGCCAAAATGTTGTGTTGCTTATATGTTTAGTATAATTCACTCATTAATTATCAATCCAGGATTCATAATCAACAGAGTTACAAGACACCAGTAATAAAGGTAATTCTAATGTCATGAGTATAGAACTATTCTAGATTATGTATCCTGGAAACAAAGCAAACTAGCAAACTGAAACACACTTTGGTTGTCTTTCACAGAGAAGCTATATACTCCATTATGGCACATGAAAGTATGAGATGGAGTTCTTTTGACAAATAAACTCTGCTATCTGAACCAGAAAACTACCTATGCAATCACACTTCTGAAAGGGAAATCACACATCAATCATCAAGACATAGCATGGGTAGTTCAACAGTCAATATACTGAGTATGTTGTGGTTCACAATGTGTTGCTACAAACTTCACTAGTTCTCCTTCAAACATGTTTGACTACTGCTGCCAACATTCATGTCCATGAAACAAAATCAAATTCATAAAAAAACTGAAACAGAGCATATGAAAAACAGAGTGAGTAAATATCTCTGAGAAATCATATAATCGAAATCCTAGTCTAAACTATACTACTATCATCTGAAAGAATTAAAGCTTCAGCTAATCTAACATTTACACTATTGAAATCAAATGCTAATACTAATATACGAAGATGTTGACATTTGTTGGGAGGTGGGCCCTTCCTTCTTCAATAGGTCAATGACTGGATTCTACTGTAATCTTGCTTTCAACCCACACATTACTCTTACTCAAATTTCAAAACATAGAATCAAACTATGCTAACAACTCAACTCACATTCAATCATAGACGATCAAGACATGGAGATAAATGATGTCCTTATATTAATATTCACCCAAAATATGTTCTACAATATGTAACGCCGCTTCACATGATGTGTTATGCTAACTCTCCACTACCTCCACCATCCTTGCCATGACTATTTAAATAGTCTTAGTCGTGAAACACAAGCAGGTGAAATCTTTTGCAAATCAGTCAATTGTCAAATTTAATTATTCGGTTACATATTTTAAGCTTCATCCTCATGAAATGAGGTGCATGAGGATGAAGCAATAACTAACTATCCTAACATAGCCTTGCTAAAACATTTATGATTCAATAAACATCCAACAATTGTCTTGAGCACGATCTGAAGCTAAACTTGGTACATTCGGCTTCCTATATTGGTACCGGATCATGACAGGTAGATGGTACTGAATCTAAACAATGCACAAATGTTTGGTACCAAATCATGACAGTCTATGGTCATTGGTACTGGATTGCAACAGTCTACAGCCATTGGTACCGAATCGCGATAGGTGAGATTCAGTACCGGATCTGAATAGAAGGTGTGCTTGGTACCGAATTCAGACAGTGGAAATATGGTGCATAAGTACCAGATAGCTGAGCTGGTACAAGAAGGTTGGACTTATCTAGAGGTCAATGGTTATACATGGAAAATTGAAGCATTAGTACATGAAACATTTAATCTTCTAGCTCAATAAACCACAAAAATGCATGAATTAATTATACTTTACCTTATGACCTTATCAATGGCTAATGGTAGTGTTCTTTGTCATTTATCCAAGCTTAGGTAAGCCAAAAAGGTATATATGAGGAGTATAATAGGATAGTGGGGATGTCAATTTAGAGGCTCAACCGTCTTTGAGATCCTTGAGAATGTCTTGAATTTCATGTATCCATTGTTTATCCATGGGGGCCCTACTGTCTCCAAACACAATCTCAACACAAGTAAGGGGATCATAACTTTATAAATATTTGAAGGGAGACATACCAATAGACATGTGGTGAGTGGTGTTGTAGTAGTATTCACCTAGATAAATACACTTGAACCACTCTTTTTGTTTCCTAGATACATGATTGCAGAGATAACCTTCCACCCATTTGTTTGTGGATGGTAGGTAGTGTTGGGAGTTAACTTCATACCAACTTATACTAAACATTTCCTACCAACATATGCTCATAAATATGTTGTCCCTATCACTCACAATCATATTTTCTATCCCATGCAACCTAAAACATTCCCTAAAAACTAGATCTACCACCTGCAATTCATTGAATTCCATGGAGATGGAGAAAAAGTGGGCACATTTAGTCAAGCGATCAACCACCACAAATATAAAATCCTTCCCCTATGGCTTGGGAGACCTGTAATGAAATACATAGGTGCACTCTCCCACTTTCACTTTGGAATTGGGATATGTTGTAATAGAATTTTTGGGTGAGTGTGCTCATATTTGTTATGTTGGCAAGTGGTACACTCCTTGATATGGTGCATGGCATCCCCTTTGAGGCCCTTCCAAGTAAACCTTACCCTTATTTTCCTATAGTATTTAAGAAATCCTTGATGCCCTGCTAATGATGAGTCATGAAATGATTGAAGCACCCTTTTTTTGAATAAGGAATCTGGAACTAGATAAATCCTCCCCTTGTAATAAATGATGTCATCAATAATTCGGTACTTGTCATCCTGTAGCTTTCCATCCATGAATTCATATGCAATTTTGTTTTTAGAGTATTCCACCAATAGATGATACTTCCAATTAGTTGATATATTTGACATGGAGTATGTTGAGGGTCTTCTGGACAAGGCATATGCTACAACATTGTTCTTCCCCTTGACATATTCTATATGAAAGTTATATGCTTGGATATTTCTTACCCATTTTTGCTACCTTTCATTAAGGTCCTTCTATGCAAGGAAGTACTTGAGGCTATTATGGTCTTTTCTAACCACAAACATTTCTCCAACTATATATTTCCTTAATTTGGCCAAGGCATGAATTATGAATAGCATTTATTTATCATAAATGGTGTAAAACAACTCAGGATCCTTTAATTTGTAGCTATCATAGGAAATAGAATTCCTATTATGCATGAGTACAACTCCAACACCTTCACCAGATGCATCCCACTCCAATATTAAAGGTTGAGAAAAATCATGTAAATATAATACAAGATAAGTACTCATCACCTTTTTCATTTTATCAAATTTTAAATGAGCCTCAAAATTCCACTCAAATGCTCCCTTCCTGGTCAAATTAGTTAGGGGTGCACAAAGTTGAGAGAAACCCTTGACAACCTTTTTCATTTTATCAAATGTTAACTAAGCCTCAAAATTCCATGCAAATTCTCCCTTCTTGGTCAAATCAATTAGGGGTGTGGAAAGTTGGGAGAAATTCTTGACAAACATCCTATAATAGATGCAGATGTTGAGAAAGATTTTGATTTCTGTAAGTGTTTTGGGTGTGGCCAATCAATGATTGTTTGAAGTTTCTCTCGATGAACCTGTACCCCCTTTTTTCCCAATAATATGTCCCAATTAAAGGAGCTTTGTCATCCCAATTTTCCATTTTGACTCTTTAGAATATAAATACTACCTCTCGATGATGCTCAATATCTCATCCACATGTTTGAGGTGCTCCTCCCATTTTTTTCTATAAATCAACAAGCCACAAAGATGAAAATCAAATACTTCACTAATTTCTTTTTAAACACATAATTCATGTAGGACTGAGAAGTGGTTGGTGCATTAGTCAGGCCAAAAGGAATGATACAAAACTAGTAATGTCCAAAGTGGCATTTTAAGGTTGTCTTATGTATGTCTTTCTCCCTCATCCTAATCTTATGGTATCCATAGCGCAAATCATTTTTTTTTAAGTATACTACACCATGGAACTCATCCAACAATTCATATATCATGGGAATGGGATACATGTTCTTGATAGTTATCTTATTTAGGGATTTGTAATCTATGCACATGTTCATAGTCCCATCCTTCTTTTTCACCAACACAACTGATGATGTAAATGGGATTGAACTTTGTATGATACACCCCATGGCTAGAAATTCTTTGATGGCGCTCTTTATATCATCATTGTGATTCTTGGGTGGTATGTAAGTCCTAGTGATGACTATTTTGGACCCTTCCTCCAATTATATAATGTGTTCAAACCCTCTATCTGGTGGTTGACCTGGAGGAATCAGTTAAAACACCTTTTGTGCTTGTGAAGGATTTTCTTCATATCGAGAGGGTACTTCTTTTGTTTTCCATCACTTGCTTCCATAAAAAATAATTCATCTGCATAGGCCACCTCCTCGTGCCTAAATATGGCATGCATTTTCTTGGTAGTCACAACTCTAGGTGACTCTCCTATCATTCCATTGAGCATGACCCTCTTCCCTTATTGTGTATTGAAGGAAATTTCCATGGTTTTACAGTTGGTGTTAATTGGTCCCAGGGTACTAAGCCACTTCACAACTAATATGATATTGGTTTCTGGGATGTCCACCACATAAAAATCATGTATGAAGGTGTACCTTACCAATTTCAAACTCATCTATGGAATGTACCTATCACTAGCCATAGTGCACCCTCCTATTACTGCAACCAAGAACCCCTCAAATTCTATTGTAGGCATGTGTCTCCTTGCTACCATAGACACATAAATTAAATTGTGAGAAGCTCCCCCATCAATCAACACTTTATCTCTTTTCCCCTATACAAATCTATTCATCCTAAAAGTGTTGAACTTAGGATCTACAATCACATATGAAATAGTAACCTTCTTGAGACCTTCCTCATGATGTGAGGGCACATCATCACCCTGGTCATACAAGGATTGTTATTCCTCCCTGTAGATCAATTGTATATTATGGATAACTCCACTCTCCTCATCATATATCTCTTACTCACTATTAGACACCACTTATCTATAGTGAATTTTTCCTATTCCCAAACACCTAGGACCTGGATGCCATGGTTCTTTTCAAGTGAAGCATAGTTGCATCCTTATTAACTCTCTTCTTGTGGATGCATCCATATTTACCTTTCCATTGTCAATATGTTTAGCATATTGTCCCCTTGTAATGATTGGAGGTTTAGGTGTGAAACTATTTTTGTTGGATTCCCCAACTAGATCTCTGGTGCACTCAATGACATCCTGTAATGTTACAGGCTTAAAATCCTTAACCCATCCCCGCACAGGTTCATTCAACCCTTCTATATACATCATTAGTAATATGGATTCTAACACATCAGGAACCACAAATGACACTCTATGAAATTCCTCAATGAAGGCTTCAGTTGATCATGTTTGTCTAATCTATGTGACCTCCCTCTGGATCCTCCTTGTCAAACCTGTCAATGAGTATCTGGGTAAAGTCATGATAATAATTGATATGCACATGTCCCAAGGTGGTCATCTCGTGAAACCACCACTGATGTGACTTTCCCATTAAGTATAGTGGTGCAAACTTGATGGCATTTCCTTCCTCCATGGTATTCAATTGAAGATAAGAATCCTTATTTTAAAGCCATGATGTGGCTGAGATTTGATTTGATCCATCAAAGGTTGGAAAATCCATTCTTCCTACCTTGCACCCTAGCTCATTGTCACCTCTATAATGTTCCTTGGATTTTATTTTCATCTTGAGGTGGAAATACTCCCCCATGGAAACCCGTTTTCTGAATCCCATGCTCATGGAAATGTACTCCATTTATATTATCTCCCATTCATCCTCTAGACTCTCATAGTTCAAGGTATTAGTGTCTCTTATTTGTACATCCAAAAAATTAGGCATGTACATTCTTGGAGTAGATCTGCTAGCTATGTGATATTGGGTAGGTACGCCTTCATTTGGTTGGTGACCTTCTGCATGGCCCTTATGTATTGACTCTTCATGATTTCCATTTCACCATGAGAACCACTAGAATCATTATTTCCACCAAATAGGGGTGGGTATTTACCATGTCTTTTCTCCATCAAATACTGAGAAAGAATACCCTGGTGTTTTCTTTATTCCTCCATTAAGGATATCATTTTGTCCTATCCTCTTTGGAAATTTGCAAAGGGTAGTTTGAGTTTTTCTTGTCCCAAGGAAAAATGGTATTGCATATCCTCTAGGTTGTGATTCATTATAACATGGGCATTATGTAGTGCATCATTTATTGTTTGAGTCACCCTTTCAGACAAGAAAAATGCCTCTTCTAATGTTGCATTTTCTATCTCATGAGTTTCCCCCATATTGACTTCTGGCTCTTATCATCTAGGAATACCTGTTGCAAGCTATCCCCCATGGCCTATCCTCCTGGTAATCAATGTTTTATCACATGACAACACATTATTTGGCTATGATACCACTGTAATTTTCCCAAGCAGGATTGCTAGGAACTTAGAATGATTTTATAAATTGTTTGTATTGTTTTTAGTGTTTTTGCAGGTTTAACTTCTCATAATTGTGCTAGGTGGATTTGATTGATATTTATAACAGATTCATCATGAATATAACACAAAAATACATGTATATAACAATATACATGACATATACACAATATACTAATCAATAACTTCAGATATGACCTTTATTTAGATAATAAGTTGACCTCCATACATGGGATCCACAAATCTGGATTAAAATAGATAAGATATGTAAGATGGGGATGAATATTCCTCCAATATAAAAAAGTAAGTGAATATGAAACCATTCAAGTTCTCCAACAACCACATGTGAATCTGAATAAAGATCAATTTCTTTCCCTTTTGAACTCCTGCACCCAGATGTGGCTGAGTTGCGCACTTCCTAGCTAGGAAACCCTCTAGGAATTTTGGCCTCCTCTTATTTGTCCTCCAAACCACTGAAATAAACAGTAGATCTATATATATGATGATAGTGAACACCTGTGATAAATATATCATCTTTTCAGAGTGATATCACCCTTCAAATCACTAGATCCACAATTGGAAATGTGCCCTCCTTCAGCAAATTCACCCAATGGTCAAAATAAATCAATATGCAGAGAAAACCCTCCAAACAAAGGTGAGAAAGGGAACTCTAGGCATGGAAAATATTCCAGGAGAGTGATTATCCTCAAATCTTCCTTCTTCTACCCAAATTGAATTGATCTAGCTCTAACAATGCACTACACCAGTAGAAAACCTCCTGATATGTGCCCTACCTCTTCCTTGTCACTATAGAAACCAAATGTGGCTGAATAGAATGGTGAGGGAGGAATCTTTCACCTCTTTGTCCAAGCTTGGACCAAGATCATAGGGATATTTCACCTCCTTGCTGGTATCTAGGGTTTGTTTACTCAAAACCCTCAAAATGTAAGTTGCATAGATCAAGAAGCAAATAGAGAAAATGACATGAATGAGGAGTGAGGATTCCTCGTCTCACTTTTATACCTCCATCTTCTAATTATCAGTTGAGTTTCTTTATTTATTTTACTAAGATTATTGTTTTTATTTCTCCTTAAGTCAAATAACCTTTTTCTTATTTCATCAAAGTCACTTTAATAAAATAACCTTAATTTCTTTAGTGACACTTTAGCACCTCCTAACCCATTTTTACCCATTGGACTATAGTATAGAGGGGTGACTAGACTACTAAGTCCTCATTTTTTATTTTCAAGGAGAGTGGAACATTACACCATACATTTTTTTATGCATAGCTTGAATTCCTTTTTCTCCAATATGCCCCATCATCTCATTTCATAGCATGGTCAGGTCGACTTCAGGATGAATTCTTGAATCATTTTGAATAGAATCAACCCGAGTTGAGTTGATTTGAGTTGATTCGAGTTGTAGTCGAGTTGAATTCATGAACAACAATTTTGTTGCATCTAGTCGAGTCGATATTCCCTAATAACTTGTATAGGGTTCAAATTTGAACTCCTTTAATTAATACCATCACACCTCTGACCATATTGCACATATCCTTCTGAAATAGAGTGTGCACCCCTACATCACTCATATTACTGACACATACCATGTTTTTTTCCAAAATCAAAATGTGTGGCACACTTGGAAGGGTTATCCTCCTCTCATCCTGTAGTATCAGTCAAACTCTTCCTCGTTCAACAATTTTGGTTGTCGAGTCATCCCCCAAGAACAAATATCCTCCTTCATATCGTTCATATTTATAGAACCATTCTCTATGTGGTGTCATATGATGGGATTTTCTTGAGTCTATCAACCAATCATATTGATCCAAATGTGTACTGGTTGACACCAAGTACACATCACCTCCTTTATCTGGAGTCTTCTTTCTCTAAGTTGACCACTTCTTGTTGGATCTCGTATTAACTTCCATTTCTTTCAACTTGTAGTCCCTTTTGTAATTCCCAACTTTACTGCATTTCCAACATCTTCTCATCAACTCAACAGGGGATTTACATATACCCTTCGACTTAGAATTTCTACCAAAGAATTTTTATTTATCTCTATCAAATAGTCGAACTCTCACCACTAATTCATATTTGGTTGATGATTCCATGTTCTTTATTCTCATTTCTTCTTACAATAGAGATGCAACCATGTCTTCTAGAGATAATGTGGTCGAATTTCTCCCTATATCCATGACTAATATATCCCAAGAGTCAGGAAAAGAACACAATAGGATAACAAATTTCTCCTCCTTAGTGATTTTAATATCCATGAAAGATAATTGGCTTATAATGGCATTAAACACATTTAAATGATTTTTCACTAAACCGGCCTCACTCATCCTCAGAATATATAGTTTCTTTCTGAGAAATAACATATTTACCATGGATTTTAACTAGTATAAGTTTCCCAACTTGTCCCATAGTTTCTTGGTTGAATCTTCACTTGAGACATTCAACAATACTGAATCTACAAGACAAATTTGAATCATACTCCTTTACCTTCTCTCGAGTTTCTCCCATTCTTTCGTAGACATAACTATCAGAATTTTACCTAGACAAATTTTTTCCCATTGTTCTCGATATACAAGGAGATCTTCAATTCCAATCTTCCAAAGCTCAAAATTTTCGCCATTGATTTTTTCGATCTCTATTCTCGAGCTGCTCGCTATTCTTTAACACAATATTTAAATATCTTTTACTTATGGCTCTTACTAAACCTAAGGTTTAGCTCAAATTCAATATTTTTAAACCAATATTTGATACCAAATGTTAGGAAACTAGGTACACTTCCACACTAAACCTAACGAAAGAGAAGAAGAAATATTTAAACGAGAAAGTAAATGACAAATAAAACACACAATACACAGAGATATTACCTTAGAAACCCAAATGGGAAAACCAACATTTCTTGAGAGTCTTTCTCTTGTTGTCTGATTCATTCATAATAAAAGGTTAATTACCTAACCTTGGTCTACACTTAAGACACAATCGACATCATGCCTTCTTTTTTTACACAAGAAAGACCGTGTAGCCAATTTGACTTACATATGCATGTCCAAAAACCTATAAATATTTCTATAAAGATTATTTATTATATTTTACAACATTAAAACATGCCTTATTATAGGCTTTACTGTAGAAAAAAACCTAAATAAAAGCACCCAAAAAAGGTTATAGATCCACGTAGATCATTGGCTATAAATCCTGTGAATCTCAGGATTTTGTTACAGGCTACTGCTAAGTCATATTACCAATCAATTACCAATATTCATTCATTTGGTCTTCAGCCAGTTTCCACGTGCCCACTTGTCGACCTCTTGTCAGTTGACCTATTTGACTTGTTGTCAATATATTTGACTTCAAATTTACCCAATCGAACCACCTCAACCTTCAATTTTTTTTTTGATATCTTCAACTTCGAATTTACCTGGTCGAACCACCTCGACCTTTGAATTGTTGTTGATATATTCAACTTCTACTTTACCTAGTCGAACCACCTTGACATTCAATTTTTTTTCGATATCTTCAACTTTTATTGTGATTCGATCCACCTCGACTGGAATTTCACTTCAAAGAGTATAACAACCCAACAAATCCATGCATCCATTCGTAGTAGGTACATGCTGCCAAAAGTAGACTAGAGATATTGAGGACTCTTTCCTCTTGACAAGTACTTTGGATATTCATGCTACTTTCTCAATCAACCAAAGAGGGGATGTACATCCACTAGGGAAGCAAAGGACCCTCCCAAGGAGGAATCTTTAGAGCCATATATTCAACAAGTCTACTCCATAGGTGATTTGTTTGTACTTTCCATTGGATATGAAGGTATTATTTACCTCATTTAAATCTATCAATTTTTGTTTATGGCTATAGTTTATTTGTTTTATTTTTTTTTCACACGAGTAGACTAATGTTTTAAGCATTGTAATGTTGAAACATCAAGTCCTAATGGTTCATCATATTTATCCTAGAATCAGTCAGTCGAGTGATCGAACTAAATATGGAAACAATTGGTTGGGTGATCTACTAGATATCTACATTAGTTGATCAAGTATTCAACAAGTCTATTGGTCGGATAGTTGACTAGTAGTCGAAGATTATCAATTAGTGGATCGACTAGCCAAGAAATTAACTGCGAGTTGGACTCATGGATGGTCGGGTTGAGAATCCTTGTTGAGCTGACTAGACAGAGTGGATTTTATGGAGTCAAATCTAACTACCGACAATTATGTGTGGATAATATCCTCTCGATTTCAAGGAAGTTGGTTATATATTGAATATATAAATAACATACCCTATGGTTCATTATAAAAACTTTATGGTGATATCGTTGTTGTGTACAATATGTCTAATATGCATTGAAATATTATGAACACAATGCATTGTTATTGAGTCATGTAATGGTGTCTTTAGACACCACCTTATGATCTTAAAAATATTATTTCCTTTTCAATTATCTACAATACTATTTTTATGTTTCATATCAAGTTACACCCAATCCATGATGTGGTATCAGAGAAGATGGTTTAAAACCTCACTTGCTATCCAAAAATATTGTTGAGTCTGATATGTTCTGTGATTGACTCTAGTTCAATGATTTGTAAATTATAATGTATGGAAATAGAACTATTCTATCTATATATTGAAGATATCTTCGAAGATCAATCTTTTGATTATGAATTGATCAAATTATACAGTATGGGAACTAGACATGAAAACCCCACTAAAGAGTAAAGGATTGTGGTATTATATGAAGATTGTGATTCCATATCCAATAGACCATCATGCAAAGTTCATTGTTGATGGAAAGAAGGATGAGGATGTAGGGGTCATAATGACCTATATCTTGTGGGAGATTCATTTTGACATCAGTGGAATCAAATTCCCTCATCAAGTCTAGAAGAAGCTGAAGTTGTTTTTCAACAGAGTCAATGAAATACACATCATGCAGTTGGAGAAATATTTGATCTCTCTTGATACTCATTCTTTTTACATAATAGAGGACCATTTTGTGCATATGAAGGAATTGCAGTTGAAATTGGGAGAATGTGGAAATAATTATAAGAAGAAATATGGAAAAATCATCAAGCTAGTCCTGATGATCTTGAAAACATCATTCAACATGTTTGTTTCACATTTTCACACCAACTGGTAGGTACTCAAGGAATATGGTAACGATTACATCTTTGAATATTTCTATGGTATTTTAATCATTGGTTAGCACAAATTGTTTGAAGGAAATCTTGGTGGTAAGCATTAATCCCACTTGCTCAAGGGAAATTTGAATCATAGGGAAAGAGGATTGTTTGATACCCTTATAAAGAGACTTGGATGATCCAAAACTGATCTTTTAAAGACTATGGTTAAGTTTATGCATGAGTTGATTTACCATTATGGAATTAAGAGAAGAAAAATATTTTAATGAAAGAATATTGTAGCCATCATAAAGAATGGAGAACAAAATATAAACATAAGGAACAACAAACCATAACACCAATCTTGATAATGGAGTTTTGCACAAGTTTTCCTACGTCTTTGGCCCTTTGTCTCAATGGGGGAGGTTTTGTTATTAATATTCAATGCTGAAAAACTAAATCATAAGTATCTCAAATGGATTAAAAACTAGTCTAGATGTGTTCTTCTCGACCTCAAAAGTCCAACACAACCGACGAAACTGAAAAAGGTTAAGCATAGCTCCCGAAAATGGCCCCCAAAGTTTACTTCCTCAATGACTTCCCTACATAAAAATGGCTTGGACCTCACAATTCTTCAACATTTCTCCTATTCTGAACCTCCTATGGATGTCAATAACCTATGTGTTTTATATATTCTTAGTTGGGGATCACCTCCGAACTTCCTCCCAAGATCTAACCTAAAAAAGGGCTCCAAATCCCCCAAAAATGGTCAAGAATCCAATAAAATCAGAATGAAAATCATATAAAACCATATAATGTAGTTTTAAAACCCACTTTTCCAACAAAATTGGCACACGCCCCGTAGTTGTAGGCTCCTATTCATATGTTGTTTCCATATGGAGAAGTGCTAGGTGTTATAACCCGAATCCTCGACCCTTGGACTTTGACTCTGGTAGCTTGGAAGGCATGTGGCCTCGTACTAGTGCTACACTCTTGAGCTAGCCCCTGGTTTTATTCCCTTGTTTCCTAGTCATGGTCCTAGTTGGCTAGGCTAGCCCTTCATCAACCAGGCTTTACCCTGAAATCCCTCTAACCTTCAATTGAAAACAATAATATGCCATACGGTAAGAAAGGAACACCGATAGCTTGGCTGGTAAGCATTGTATGGTTAGTCTGTTGGTCACCCGAGAGGTCAGGGGTTAGATCCCCGTGGAGTGAAAAAATATTTTTGACCAACCAACCTTGGTCTCATTCAGGGTGCCATGTGGCGCCTTGTGATTGGGCCACATGTCACCTTCTGATTGGTCATCGTATGTCTAATCACCAACATAGTCACCTGTACAGTTAGCGCCAACTCAGCAGCATAGTCATCCTATATGCCACGTGTCATGCCCAAAGATTTCCACCTGTGGCCACGTCATCTACCTATCATTCTGTACAGTCAGCTTCCTAATACCATGTGTCAAACTGTTACTGGGCGATGTCATCGTATGAACTACCACTTTAGCATCTGTATGGTCCGCATGTCAAATCCGTACCATTCCAAATCAGCCTAAAAATGACAAATCTACCTACCATGTGTCAGCTCCCGGTGCTTCCAAATTAACATGATGACATCAACTTCCATGTCACTTCTGATGTCATTCTAATGTTATTAGTTGAATTTAACCTATTGACTTTGACTATGAATTTTTTTCCTTTTTGGGAAAAAGTTCAGAATGCAATAACTTTCGCATATAGTGTCCATTTTCAGAAAAAAATATATGGCCAAAATCGGCATGAAGAGCCCTACAAAATGGCGCTAGTTTTGTCCAATTCTAAGAAATTTGAAATTTTGGCTTTCCTAGATCCATTTTGGATCATTCCTCCCCACTAAGACCTTTTGGTCATCCAAAAGGGTATTAACCAATCATCAAGTGCGAGATATTCCTCCCCACTCATCCCTTATCTTTAAACTCTATCATGTGCACCTGTCACATCATAATCAATTGCATAATAACCTTGACAATTGAAATCATATTGTTATCCATTTGAACTCCTTCACATCTTACTGAATCCACTACCATCCATGTAGAAAACATTAGCAATGATAACATCAGAAATATGACTGGAAATGAACCAATATGTTTGATGTGCTTGCAAGACATTAAATTATCTTGAAGAAAAGTATGTTTGAATTCCCATCCTACAACCATATCATGTTCATGCTTAAGATCAACTGCTTTACTTAGCACAATTATAGGTATATTTCTTTCATAAGTTTCCTTCTTTAATTGTTCCATTGTTAGAAGAGATTGATTTTCTTTTATCTTATGATAATGTACAACATATTCATTACATTTCGTAAACAAGTGATATTGATTATGTTCCCTATAGAATATTACTTTGCAATCATATAAGTAAGGGTTTACTAAGACCATTCCACATGTTTCTAGCAGCACCAAATCACATATTACTTCATCCACATACTTGGATGTAATTGAAAAATTTATGATACATTGCTTTGTTATGGAAAATTTATGATTGTTGCTTATCCAATTTAATGAATAGGGTTTGTGATGCATCTTAGTGTTTAATCCCAATTTCTTAACCACTTCTTCTGAAATTAAGTTAGATTGAGATCCACTATCTATTAATGTGTTGATATTAGTATGTTTAATTATGACCCTTATATGAAACAATTTACTTCTTGAATCAAAACCATCACCAATTTTACCTGTTGAACCAATTGTTGTGATCTTAGACTCATCACCTGAATCTGACCCCAAGTCTATTGGCCATGTTGTTGTTGCAATGTTTTTCCTCCCTTTCCTTTATTTGAACCACTTCGGTCTTTTATCTAGGTGCAATTTCCAACAATGCTCATCATCATGCATTTATTTCTTACAATGCTTGCAAGAGAGCTTATATTCCTTCACCGTCGTTAAATTTTCTTTCTTCCCATTCCCTTTTCCTTTTCCATATTTCTTTAAAGATGATTCCCCTGATATAGTAACTTGGGTTTTTCATGCTTCAATATACGTTTCTTGAACATAAATCTCATCAATATTAGTAGGTCCAAACATAAATGTAGTATTATGAATATAAGAAAGCAAACCTCCTATGTACTTCATAAGAGTTTCTTGTGTAGTTAATGGAACATCTAACATGAAAGTCGTCATACAAAATTCATTTGTGTATTTGCGCATGAGTTTCTTTTGGTGCAGCTTGAAATATTGCAACCAATCCTACTGCTTTCATAATGTCTAGCCTTGATTCTGTTACATATAGTATTCTTCCAATCATTGACCTATACAATGTTTTATTTTCTTATGGAGTTTCATCATTTTTTCTCAATTTACAACCTGTGATCATAGGTGTCTTGACCAATGTACAATCTTCTATTATGAATTTCTTCAACATTTCCTTGATGTAATTGGTTTTTAAATGAATGTGATTTTGTCAGATTGAGAAATTTGTAATCGCAGAAATAATTACAATTCACCAAGCATAAACATCTCAAATTCGTTTTGCATTTCTATTACAAAATCTTGGCACATTTCATTCATACTTCAAAAATAACGTTATCTACATAAACCACAACAATCAATTTATTTTGTGCTACTATATTGATGTATATATTACTATCAAAATTTCTCCTTTTTAAGCCTTATTGTTGTAGATATTTATCAAGTCTTGAATACTAGGCTCTAGGAGCTTGTTTTAGCCCATAAAGTGCTTTCTTCAATTCCCACACATGATCCTTTCTTCAATTTAGCCCATAAAGTGTTTGGGGTGAACGATAGCTCGTTATAAAGGTATCGATGAGGAGATTCATTTTGGGGGATCAATAAAAGACTTTATCTATGATTGAGGTGCTCGATTATGAAAAAACATCGCTTAGGCCCTCAAAATGGCCCCAAAAGTTCAGGAACCGAAAAACGACTAAAAATAGTAAATTGCCAGAAGATTGTTTTGAGCTAGTTGGAATAGGTGGCTATCCATTGATATCCACCTAGATCAATCCTCCCTCCTTAGGAAGTAATGGTCTCCATTTCGTTGAATTCCTAGGGGAGAGGGGGAAGCGTTTGTTGAATATGAACCTTGGTGAGTTGCTTGCCTTGCTGGAGAAGTTGTATTGCTTGGCTTGTGGAAGGTTTTTGATAACCTAATGTTGGAAGGGTTGGAACTTTATAATGAGTTTGGATATATGAGATGACTATGTGTAGAAGGAATATTTGCAATTTTATTCAATATTTTCGACATGCTTCTGTTGAATACAAGGTGCTTGGACTAAGACTACAGTGGTTGTAGTGTCCTTCTGTTTACCTTTTGAACAAATTATGAAGAAGCTAAATTTTGTAGTATGCGATGCTACCTTGCGGAACTGTTTAGGTGGGAAAATAGTTGGAACTACCTCTGGTATCCTGTAGAGATGACCCCTTAGAGTAGCAATGAAACTACAGGTTTGAAACTCATAAATAGCATGGCTTCCACATATATGGATGGCCCAAAAGAACATCACAAACATCCAACAGGGAAACATCAAAATATACCTAATCCTTGAAGGGTTGGATGTCATATGACAATCGACACTGTTGGATGACACAGAGATCTCATCCCTAGAGAAGCCACCCAATGTTGTATGGATGCAAGTGTGGTGTTGTCGACAATCCCAACTATTTGATGACTTATGTTGAGATTAGGTTCTTCTATATTCCGTTATCAACAATGAAATGCAATGGGGTCCCCTTCACCAACATCTCTGAATGGAAGAGATGCTCCCCTTCTTCATGATCTACTAGTTCTTCTGGTTGAATTGTTGTGTCATGACAATAGCAGTGATAGCTACGTCAATGATCTGTCTTCTCCCATTATTTTCTGAATCCGATTCTGAATCTAGGTTCAACTCTTTCTCTTTGATCTTGTCCACCAACGACTGTTTTGAGAGACATTCATCAGTGTTTTTTTAGGGGATTTTGGGGAAATCACACCACTTTCTAGTGTCATTCTTCATATTTCCCTTACCCTTATTTTCCTGTGGCCTAGAATGGTTTTCTGGAGGCTATTTGTTAGGGCCATATTTATCATGCTTTGGTTGTTGGGGATTTGCAGAACCAAACTCCTATTTTTTCTGGTGCCTAAATTTTTGCTCAATTTTGATAGCATATCGATAGGAAAATTCCAATGATGATATGTCCAGAAAATTCATTTCAATTTGGATGTACCTATGTAGAGCCCCATGTTATTTTAGAACCAAATTTCATGTAGAATATTTGATACCCAACTTGGTGTGCAAGGTATGTATGGTATTAGTGAACTCTGACACTTTTTTCCCCTCTCTTGATGCAACGTAGTCCATGTCATGTACTGGTTGTCATAGTTACCAACAAGGTAATATTGTTCCTTGACCACATCCACAAAAAAGTCCCAAGTGGGCTCAACTCCATATATTCCTGACTTCTCTGTGGAAATTTTATCCCAGTAAATTTCCCACCATTTTTTTACATGGGGTAGAGCTTTAAGGAGTGATAAGGTGATCTTTTCCCTTTTTAAAAAATTGTGAACAAAGAAATAACCTTCTAGAAGATTTAACCATTTCTCTAGGGAATTCACATCTATTTGACCTTCAAATATGGGATTATCCAAATTAGCTTGTACCTTTAAAGGTGAGGTGCCTCCAAAGTGGCTTCTTGATTAAGATGCATGTGTTTTTATCGACATGTGTTGAAGGATGTGGGAAACATTCTCCATCATTTCATCCCTCTATCCCATGAGAACTTGCTCAAGCAACTGATTAACAAAATCTTTTGCTCCATCATTTTTATTTTATTATTCCATGGAGGGTTTCTTGGGAGTGTGAAAGAGATTCTCCTAGGGAGAGACAATATCTAGACCCAACTTCCTATACTAGTACCTCGTCGGGGACATGTACTGAAAAAATGATCAAGAGCATCATGCTCTGATACCACTGATAAAAATTATAATACACATATATACTATGAGAGAGACATTAATATAATAGATATATGTCATATATATGGAAAGAGACACAAATATATAGTAATACACAATTTCTATTAATTAGTGAAATGTACAGAACTGTAAAATTACAGAGTGAAAGACTCGCTAGAATGGTGGAAGCTTATCTTTGAGAAGAGATGTGATGGGTACGCTCATTCAAAAGAATATGGTTATTAAAATGAGGCCCCAAATGAATTTTTAACATAAATAAAATCCAAAACCCTAACCCTGGAAGATGAAAATCCAACAATTTTGTGGACCCCGTTTTGGGTAGTTTGGTGTATCAACTTCGCAGGGGTGTAACTTTGGCATATGATCTTCGTTTGGGGTGCATGATAGCTTGCTGGAAAGGTATCAACAAGGAGATTTTTTTTTGGGGTTCAATCAAATCCTTTTGCTATAATTTAGGTGATCAATCGCATAGAAAAATTGTTTAGTCTCTCAAAATGGCCCCAGAAGTTTAGGAATGGAAAAATTGCTAAAAGTAGTAAATTGCCAGAAGACTGTTTTGAGCTAGTTGGCATAGGTGGGTGTCCACGGATATCCACCTAGATCAGTTTTGGACAAATATATATAGTTTCTTTATATCTTTGGCATTTTTTTAACTCTTATTCATTTTCTTCTTCTCCTTCTTCATTTTCTTCTTTGTAGATTGGCTCATCTACTTGAACATTTACTTGTGTTTTAACCTTCTGGTGCCCTGCTTCATCAAAGTTTACATTCAAAATCTCTACGATTTTTCATAATATTGTATTGTAACATGTGTAATATTTTATTGTTGATGAATAACCGATAAACATACCTTCATTAGCTATGGATTCAAATTTCCCAAATCCTCATCATCTCTCTTTATGTAGCACTTTCTTCCAAGAACTTTGAATTATTGAACTGTTGTTGGTCCACTTTTCCATAATTCACCAAGTGCTTTGTTGTTGTTGACTTTGATTTTCCCTCTATTCAAAATGTAAACTACATTGTTGAATGCTTCTCTCCAAAATCTGTCTGATAGATTGGTTTCATTCAACATTATTCTTTCTATCTCTTGTACAGTTTGATATTTTTTTTTACCACTCCATTATGTTGTGGAGTTATTGCTATTGAGAAATGTACATGAGTCTCACAAAATTATTCAAGTTCATTTCAGATAATCTCACCTCCTCTGTCTGATCTCAAGCACTTGATTTTGAAATCAGTTTCATTTTCAACCAAGGCTTTGAATGCTTTGAAATTCTCAAAAGCTTCATATTCTTTTAGGAACTTAACCCATGTCATTCTAGAATAATCATAAATGAGAATCATGAAGCAATTTTCACCTTGTATACTTTGTGTTCTTGTAGGCCCACAAAGCTCTATATAAAAGAGTTCCAATGGCTTCATTGTTGAAAACTCATTTTATTTAAAGCTTGTTCTTTTTTGTTTTCCATGTTGACATTGCTTGCAAAGAGTGTTTGAAGGTTTACAATATTTGGCATGTCTCTCCCTGCTTGTTTAGTGCTGATTTTTACTAGATTATCAAAGTTCATATGACCCATTCTTCTATTCCATAACAAACTTTTATCTATTTGTCCCATTTAACACTTTTATCCCTAGAAATCATTAAGGATATACACATTATTTGATGTTATATATTCAATTGCCACTAATCTTCCTGAGCCTTCCTTCCTTATTTCA
>ML871817.1:0-19750 GCA_009831015.1 Picea engelmannii
ATAAAAGCAAAATCACCTTTGTAATAACAATGTTGTCATTTATCTTTGTGTCAAGGTCTCTATAAAGGTAGAATTGTTTCCAAGAGATTCATTTCTTTGTACGAAATTTAATGGAAACCAAGTTTGATGTTTTATGTACTTTAAATATTGTATGTAAGTGCATTTGAGTCGCTAACCAATTTTAGAGATTGTTTATCGTAGATGTGTAAAAAAAATTGTTCTATGGGTTTATGCACTGTATGTATATAATTAAGTTTTTGTTCTATTTATGCTCTGCAACATAGTAGCAAACTCTGTATAGACATCTTATGGAATCTTTTCAATACTCATCTTCACTAGATTAGTTGGTAGGTGTTATTGCTATGTAGTCTTTCGAGATGCTTTGTATTAGATACCAAATGTACTATTTGTATAGGGGCAAGATTGCATTATCTATAAAATCCCTAGTTCTAATCCCTACGAATTATAATGTAATTGTTTAAATGTGAATTAGGCTGGTGAGCCGATGCATTGGGGAGAAGAGCCTATATTGATCTAATGTGGTTGGGGGCTGAATTGCATGTTATGAACATTGATTAATTAATAAAAGGAATAATTGTTGGTTGCGAAACGAAAGAGATGAAGAACGATGGGGAGCTATGATTCCACAAGAGAGAGGGGTCAAAGGGGGAATTATTCATGGGTATTAATCCAACCCACATTCCTGAAATTATTATCTTTATGTATAACCTTCTATTTGTTGATTGAGTGTATGAGAGACCAATCATTAAATTCGTGTAAGAGGGTGGGTGTGAGCGGTTACATCCCATAGTTATTGGAGAGCATGGGCTGAAGTACAATCATCTTTGAGAAGAGTGTGAGTCAAGCAAGCAAGGAAGAAGAGGAAATTTGTATGCAGAATGGGGACAATTTTTACATGGAGATTTTTGGGCACCAAAGGAGGAGCATAAGGTTGGAAGAGGACCAACCATGGTATACTTGAAGGCAACGATTGCTTGGCTATGTTTTTATGCTGAGTAGAGGCTTGTGTACCAGAAAATCGGGTTGTAAGCCTATGGTGCGATTTTCCTGTGGAGAAAATGACTCAGAGCCTTGTGAAGGCTGCTATGAGAAAATATGAAACAAGCGAGAGTTCCTAGAGTTCCCAGTTGAGTGATTTCTGGCCAACCGAATGCACTAGTGGCCCTAATAAATGAATGGTACAGCTCGAGGGACTGTGAGCAGTGAAGGGGGCACATTCCTTGGGTATTGCAGGTTGTGGGGAAAAGAGAGAGCTGGAGGTTTGGAACTGTTGTGAGACTAGAACCTGGGTTTGGGATTGCTCTATGTGGAGAGTGGATAGCTAGTGGGCCGGATCTCCTTATGGACTCATAGCCTCAACTTGGGGGTGGCTTGCTAATGAGAGAAAATGATCAACAATGCCTATGGTTGGGAGGTTCATCCTTCGTTTGTAGCCAGTTGGTTAATCATTAACAGATAAGTGTTTATGTTATGTTCCTACGTTAATTTTGTTGTGTAAATGGTTTATATGAATGTTGTGTGTTTGCCGTTTGCTTGAACAATTGTATTATGTTTAATATATGTTGCTAGGTGCATTCATAATTGTGGTATTAGTTAATTGGTCAATATGGTGTGTGATCTACAGTTGGTAAGCTATAGGAATTTAATTAGCAGTAAATCGTAATAACTTAATGAGTTTGTGCACGTAGTGTTGCTTAGCTGAGTGTTGGGTACGTTACATTATGGTATCAAATTTGTTAAAGAGAAAGTTTTTGCATGACGTGGACCAACTTTGGTGGTTGGGTACATTACAAAGTCATATTAGAGCCCAGTTTTCAACATTGAGCCTGGATGGGCCATTTAACAGAGCGTCGAAGTGAAATTTACAGACTATGCAAGCAATTGTTTGATGGAATGCCGGAAAAAGGATGTCTGAAATTCGTTTGTTAAAATTGTTGTAGTAAAATCGAGAGGAATTTCAAGGGAAATGTGAAGAATTGAGCCCCTTTGGAGATTTCGAAAATAAGCAAATTGGAAAAATTTGGGTATTTTCCATACAATGACATCAACATGGTGTGGAGGCCATGTGTCAGGTGACATAGTAGAAGAAAGATGGGTGCTACCACGGTGGTAGGTACATATTGGACGAGATTATAGTTTGCAGGTGATGTGGATCCATGTGACAGACCAACTGTTAGTCCCACGATATTGCGGTAAGATCTTGGAAATTTGTTGATGAGTCTGTGAAGACAAAAAAAATGGCTAAGTGTTGGGACTTATTATGAGTCTGCGAAGACGAAAAAATGGCTAAGTGTTGGGACTTATTATGAGTTTGTGAGTCCCTGAGTTCGCGAGTCTGCGAAGACGGAAAAATGGCTAAGTGTTGGGACTTATTATGAGTCTGTGAGTCCCCAAAGACAGAAAAATGACTAAGTGTTGAGAATTTTCTGACATACTTATGAAAGAAAGGTTACAAGACCGCGAGTCTGCGAGTCCAAAGAAGTGGAAACATGACTAAGTGTTGAGACTTTTCAGATGGACTTATGAAATAAAGGTTACAAGATTGTGAGTCCATGAGTTCGCAAGTTCGCAAGTCCAAAGAAGTGGAAAAATGACTAAGTGTTGAGACTTTTCAGACGAACTTATGAAATAAAGGTTACAAGATTGTGAGTTCGTGAGTCTGCAAGTCTGCGAGTCCGAAGAAGTGGAAAAATGACTAAGTGTTGAGACTTTCCGGATGGACTTATGAAAGAAAGTTACAAGTTTATGAGTCTATGAGTCCGCGGAAGAAGAAACTAAGTGTTGGTGGTGGGTTCATGGAAGGTATGAAGAATAAATATGAATTAGATCCACGATGAATCCATTAAGATAGATCAACGGAGGAGAGCGAAAGCGCAATGTGAAGTTGTAAGGGAGTTAATTATCAAGAGGTCATGCAATTTTGATCTGGACCTTTTGATCCCCACCATAGATTTTGGAGCGAGAGAAGAATTCGGGACTTCGAAGATGTTGTAGGCCTATACAAGAACTTCAGAGGGCTATAACTTTCAAACCAGAGCTCGATTTCGAGCAAGGTTTCAGTCGTTGGGAATCTGTTTCGAGGAGGACTGCATCAAGCAAATCAAAATTCGAATTGGTGGAATATGTCCTTCATAAATTGATGAATAAATAACATGTATTCTAATTAATAAAATGTTTTATAATATGCATGTTCTAACAATGATTATTACATGCAATTTTCTTGCAGAATTAGAGGTACAGAAAGAAAACTTTAGTTCTTATATGAGGACTGGAGTTATGAAAATATTATGAAGGCTCAGGAAGAGATACTTCAGAGCTTAAATATTTTGCATAATCTTAGAGGCACACTTAAAGAGAAATATCTTGACAAAAGAGAGGCTAAGCTTACTAACATGGCATTGTCATTAAGTAGAAGAGAACTCTGCATAGAGTGTTGTGTGAAAAGGATTCCTAGAAAGAGGATAAGATTACACAACTGAGAATCATGTGGTTCTGGTCTAAATTAATCTCAGGGTCCATTGGACAGGAAAGAGGTTAAGCTTGTGCAGATGGCTAAAGCATCAAAGAACTGCAAAGGAAAGTGCAGGGAAGGTGTTGCAAGGTTGTCAAGGGTCTAAATAAAAGCAAAGGAATATTAGTATTCAAATGCTATAAAGATTGAATGGCTTGCAAAGGAATGTCAATAGATATTTCACGTAGGGTATGAACCCAACAAGTAAAGGATATCATTGCATGCACAAGAAGCAAGGGGACTCCATAACCATGAAGATAGAAATATAGTAAAGGCAACAAAATCTTATTGCAAGAGAAGGAGAAATGATATCATGAGATGAGGTCCGACTTATGGCTAGATCAGTCATCTCTATGAGAAAGCATGGGAATGTAGGAAGAAGGAATTATCATATATGGTCTAGCAACTCTTGTCTAAAATTACACAAGCAAGAAATATGCCTCTATTATCAGAGTGCGCAGCAAAAGCAAGGTTCAAGTGCAAATGGAAAAAGATGGAATTTCCATTGGAGCTGGGTGGTCTTCAATGGTGAAAAAGTGCTTCATAACAAATCACTCAATGAAGTGAAGAGAGATATTTAATATTGAGAAAAGCCATGTGAGGCAAGGAATATTAAAAAGACGACATGAAATAAGTATTTCATAATGTTGAAATGCCAGTCAATGATAATGGTATTCCAAGGCCGGTTTGCTCAAGAAAAATGGGAAGTGGTTAATTAAATTTCAGTGTTAATATTTAGTTGGAATAATGCATGTTACACCACTATGAATATTGAGAATTTAGCCAAAAGATGTTGGGACACAATTCTTTGCATAAAGTAGTTGCGAGATGGCAACACTAGTGGACTAGCTAGTGGCTGGAAATACATAATGACCAAGTGAGGCTTGGCTAGCATGTGTAGAATAAGGGCTAGTGGTGCACAATTGAGCAAAAATAGCAGTGCACAGGGAAACAAGGTTCTACAGAAATTCCAAGACAACCATCTACAACAAAATAAATCGAAATAATTGATTAATATGAAATAGATATGCATTTGAGTGCATGATAGAATTGATGCATGATGCATAGAATAAAGATAGAATGCATATGAATAAAATAGGCATGAAAGATCAAATGCTCGGTGCATATTTAGTGTGTTTGTGCATGTAGACATGCCTGAACATGATGGTGGCATGATTATAGACTAAGAGTAGTTTGCTGATATATATATATATATATATATATATATATATATATATATATATATATATATANATAACTAATGATGGATTTTGTATCCAGGAAACATGATTATAGCATGGTGATATTGTCGCTTATGGTATCCATCCATATGAAGACGAATGATGATGGAGAAAGTGTTGTCCTATAAAATTAGTGAAGGGATCCAACGAGCTTCTACAAATGTAAAAGATTAGGTAGCATCAAGTAAATTGATAACAACCATGCAGGTATGCATTTGGGGTTGTTATAATGTATAAATGTTGAAGGGAACGAAGGTAAGAATTCGTTCATTCTAATATCAATATTTGAATTGACGAAAAGGCATGAGGCCTTGAGTATGCAAATATATTTGTTGCTTAAATTCATTTATGGAAAGCTAATTGCATATTGTGTTATGTTGGTTATAAATTCATAACCGAGTTAAGTCAGGAGACATTACTCCTGTTATAACAATGAATGTCATTTGAGATGGTCATGTGTGAGGCCATGAAGATTTGGATATGGAAAGGCTACAGTGCCATCCAAGTGCATAATGGTTATTCCCTATGTAATTGAGGTTTGGATTGCAACCTTTTTTCCTACACTAAATAGCACCAAGGGATGATGCTCCTAGTGTTATGCATGGGTTGAAGAGGAAGGTATCCAAAGGATCAGACAAGTTGTGGGGAAGAGTTTGGATTTGGTATTGAGGCATGTACCATACCTTCCAACTCACATGGTGGAATACATGAAATGAACATATGGTATTCCAGAGTCAATGCAAGGATGCATCGCATAGATGCGGCCATGATTATTGGTACATTGATTTTATTTATTGGTAAAGTTGATTGCATTATGAAGAGCTTGATGTGTTGATAATGCATGTACAATGAATGATAATGTTATTCTAGACAATATGATGAATAGTATAATTCCATTTTAATGTGAGTAACGGTTGGAAATGATTGAATTGTTGGGTAGATACAACTCTGATATCATTTCATGAACTGTTAAAAATATGCATGAGTGCTAACAATATTGTTTGGCTGCAAGAAAGTTAAGGAAATTGCAGGCAAAATGGTTTAGATATGGCGATGATGCATGCCCATAAGAAAGAATGATATCTACAACTGCAAGAGCCAAACATAACCAGATTCATGCGTGGGAATATTTTTTTTTTTGTATAACCAGATTTGAGAAATTGATAATTGAAAATTGTTATGATATACTAACAACTTGTTTGGATGCATGGAGTTGAGGAAATTGCAGGCATAATGGTCTTGGATATGGCAGGGATGTAATCCCATAGGGAATACTGAAATCTACTGCTGCAAGAGCCAAACAATTATGCGCAAAAAGACTCATGTTTGGGAAATTATGTTTCTTGCGTAAAATAGATTTAAAATTTTATAATTACATGATGATGTCTCAGGTTAATTGTATGCATGTAATGCAGATGGGATGATTTCCACATGTTATATATTGCTAGTGGAAGCTAGAAACAAGTTGGCATTTGTCTGCGTGAGAACTCCTATGTGAGTTGCACTGTCGAAGAACCAGGTTGTAAGGCCTGAAGAGTGAACTCCTGTGTGAGTTGCACTGTTGAAGAACCAGGTTTCTAGACTTAAAGAGTGAACTCTTGTGTGAGTTGCACTATCAAAGAACCAGGTTGTCAGGCCTGAAGAGTGGATTATTGTGTGAGTTGCACTATCGAAGAACTAGGTTGCCAGGCCTGAAGAGTGAACTCTTGTTTGAGTTGCATTGTCAAAGAACCAAGTTGTTAGGCCTAAAGAGTGCACTCTTCTGTGAGTCGCACTACAACAACAAGGTTGTTGTTGGTTATTTTACTGATATTTTTTCTAGCAATGAGTCCCTTGAGTTCCCAATAGTGATATTCCTAGCTACATGTGCCAAAGAGACCCTGTTAAACAAATGGAATATTCCTTGGGTTATCCCTGATAAAAAAATGGTACATCCCTTGGGCTAACCCTGGTAAACGGATGGTACATCCCTTGGCATAACCTTGATAAATAGATGGTTCATCCCTTGGGTTATCCCTCATAAATGAATGATTCATCCCTTGGGTTATCCATGATAAACAGATGGTTCATCCCTTGGGTTATCCTTGATAAACGAATGATACATCCCTTGGATTATCCCTGATAAAAAAATGGTACATTCCTTGGGTTGGGCAGGTTAAGAGGAAGAGAGCTGGTGGAAAAGTCGGGATAATTGTAGGAGAATACCATTGGCTTATGTATATGTTTTGGGTCAGGGTGCCTTTGTATTTATGATTTTTGGGGCTGAAGTGCCTTTATATCTGTGGTATTGGGGCTAGAGTGCCTATGTAATTTGCTTAGGCTGGAATGCATGTGTGATTTTGGGCTAGAGAGCCTATATGTTGATTATTGGTCGGGGATCCGGGATTGTAAAATGAAATTACACCGTGGGGTGTTGTGCTCCGAGGACAGTGCAAAAATAAGGGGGAGGGGATGTAACATCTCTAGTTCTAATCCCAACGAATTATAATGTAATTGTATAAATGTGAATTATTTTTGTGAGTTGATGCATTGGGGCGAAGAGCTTGTATTGATCTAATGTGGTCGGGGGTTGAATTGCATGGTATGAACATTGATTAATTAATAAAAGGAATAACCTTTGGCTGCGATATGAAAGAGATGAACGATGGGGGGCTATGATTCCACAAGAGAGAGGGATCCAAGGGGGAATTATTCATGGGTATTAATCCGACCCATATTCCTGAAATTATTATCTTTATGTACAACCTTCTATTTGTTGATTGAGTGTATGAGAGACCAATCATTAAACTCATGTAAGAGGGTGGGTGTGAGTGGTCACATCACATAGTTACTGAAGATCATGGGCTGAAATACAAACATCCTTGATAAGAGTGTGAGTCAAGCAAGCAAGGAAGAAGAGGAAATTTGTATGCAGAATGGGGACAATTTTTACATAGAGATTTTTAGGCAGCAAAGGAGGAGCAGAGGGATGGAAGAGGACCATCCATGGTATATCTGAAGGCAACCATTTTTTGGCTATGTTTTTATGCTGAGTAGAGGCATGTGTACTGGAAAATCGGGCTGTAAGCCTATGGTACTATTTTCCCGTGGAGAAAATAACTCAAATCCTTGTGAAGGCTGTTGTGAGAAAATATGAAACAACCGAGAGTTCCTAGCTTAGGGATTCCTGGCCAACCGAATGCACTAGTGGCCTTGATAAACGAATGGTACAACTCGAGGGACTGTGAGCAGTGAAGGGGGTACATTTCTTGGGTAGTGCAAGTTGTGGGGATAAGAGAGAGTTGGAGCTTTGGAACTGTTGTAAGACTAGAATCTGGGTTTGAGGATGCTTTCTGTGGAGAGTGGATATCTAGTAGGCTGGATCTCCTTGTGGAATCATAGCCTTAGCTCGAAGGTGGCTTGTTGATGAGAGAAAATGATCACCAATGCCTATGGTTGGGAGGTTCATCCTTTGTTTGCAGCTAGTTGGTTAATCATTAACATATAAGTGTTTATATTATGTTCCTATGTTAATTATATTGTGTAAATGGTTTATATGAATGTTGTGTGTTTGTTCTTTGCTTGAACAATTGTATTCATGTTTAATATATGCTGCTAGGTTCATTCAAAACTGTGGTATCAGTCAATTGGTCAATATGGTGTGTGATCTGCGGCTGGTAAGCTACAAGAATTTAATTGGCAGTAAATATTAATAACTTAATGAGTTTTCGCACGTAATGTTGCTCAACAGAGCGTTGGGTACATTACATTATGGTATCAAAGCTATTAAAGAGAATTTTTTTGGTGACGTGGCCTAGCTTTGGTGGCCGGGTATGTTACATTATCAATAAAGGGATTTGCAATTGTCTTTGTTTAAAGCTAACTAGAAACCCAACTTCCTCTTTCAAAGATCCTTTTTCTTGTGGAATCTTGAATGGAAATTGATTTTGATATTTTGTGAACTGTATGTATTCTATATAGATTAATTTAGTTCATTGGTGAATATTATATATTGTTTGTCATAGATGTCTACTAAACTTGTGCTCTATTGTTTAGTTTGGTTTATGAATATATGTGGATATTTTTTCATTTAAGCTTTTGGCCATAGCAACAAATTTAGACAAACGACTTATGAAATCTTCTTAATAGACATGTTTCCTATTTGTATAGAAGAAAAAAATATTTTCTCATCCTCAAAAATGCAAAATTCTTCTCTAATGATTTGTTGTGCATTTTTATTTTTATTTTGGTGGAATCTTGGATAGAAATAATTTGTTGTGTTGTGGACTTTAGATATTTTATATAAGTGAAAATGGGTAGCTAGTACAAAGTTCCAAGTTCAAGTCGCAAATGTTGCGATTGCGATCCTATTTAAATTGAATTCTTTTTATGCACATTTTGCTTAGTGATACCATTTCTTATCACAATAGATTAAAGAGACCTTCATTGCAATATTTGATAGTTCTTAATGTCATTTATGTTTTTTGAGTTTTTATTGCTACATGATCTTCCTTGCATTGGTTGATGTTTGTTACTCCTATGTGTTGTTGTGGATGTATGCATGCTTCCTTCTAATAGAGACAAAAAAAATAGTGTTTCTACAATAGTAGAATTTCCTTCCATAGAGACAAAATCTTGCATTATCACATTTCATCACATGATCTTCTCTACATTAGTTTAAGAGTCTTGTTGATATATGTTATTGCGGGATGCATGCATGGTGGTTTGTAATGGATACAAAAAGAAATATATGTACAAGAGCAAAATTGTCTTTCCAATAATAACACTATCAATTGTCTTTCTTTGAAGGCCGCTTGAAAGGCAAATCCCTATTGCAAAGATAGTTTTGTTTGTATATTCTTGAAAGGGAATCAGATGTTTTATTCATTTTAGATATTGCATATAGGTTGTTTTTAGTAGTTGAACAACTTTATATATAATTTATCACAGGTCTCTAGAAAACCTATGGCCTATTGTTTTAGGTTTTGTGTAATTGAAACCAAAGGCCTACTAACCACCATACCACAACAACCCAACCCAAACCTAGAATACCCTTGTGCAAGAGTCATGTAACACTGGATACACTATTTAGGTCTAAGTCTCTGAAAAATCTGCACTTTGTTTCCACTAGAACAATAATATATTGATTGCTTCGTGCAAAACTTATGTGTCCTAGAATATCCTTGAACATGATTGGAAGGTAACAATATTCCCATCGACACAACAACCCAACTCAGACCCACAATAACGTTGCACAATAGTCAATGTAGTAGGAAATGCATCAACTAATTAAGAAACAATATCCTTAAACTCAATAATAAGAACCCATAAAATAACGAAGCAAGGATGCAATCATGCTATAAACAAAAACCAGTGAAACAACAAAATGTAAAATATCTACCATAACCCAACTGCATCATAAATGAACTAACCACCATAACACAATAGTGCAATTGGAACCCAAAACAACCCTATGCAAGAGTGGAAGTTGAGAGTAATTTTTTCAGTTTTGTTGTCGCTCAATAGGAACCATAAGTTGAATAATGACCATAACACAACAACCCATCTCAAACCGAGAATAACCCTATGCAAAAGTCAATGCAACAGTGTGAATACAATCATCAATGCACTACATGATAGGTAAAAAATAGAACAAATGGATGAGCTAGGCTTGCTACCATGTCTAGGCGAAGCGTGTAAGCATGCAACCATGATAACAACATAGACTAGTCAAACACAAAATCTCCAAGACTCGACGACAAAATCCTTGGAAAAACTAATAAAGAAAGAATGCAACCATGTCACTAACAAAAAAATTAAATACAAAATCACCAAAACATGACAATGAAATCCTTGGGATATGAACACGTGTTTCTAATGGATCAACAAACTCCAATAAATATAATATACCAGTCAACCATATCTACATTGTCTCAAAAATTCGATGCATGAAAGGATGTTATACATGCATGTTCAAATGCAACCATGTCCCTAGAACACTAAACAAACTTCAAACTATAAGCTAATTAAAATAGTAGTTAGTCAGGTATTTTTGGACTTTATGTATTGTATATAAATGGGTTTGGCTAGTAGGTATAGAAGTCTAGTTTGGGTTGCAAACCTTTGTATTGCAATGCTACAAAAATTGAATTATTGTTTACACACCTATTGTTTAATGATAAGGGTGCTTATTACAATAGATAATAGAGATCTTGCCTATATTGTTTAATAGTTGTTCCAACCATCTTTCCTTTTTAGGGTTTTATTGCTATGTGGTCTTCTTTGTATTTGTTGATGGGTGTTGTTTCTATATGCTCTTGTGCAATCTATGCATGGTGCCTTTTAGTGGGCATTAAAAGTGTTATTTGTACAAGAGAAAATTTTCCTTTGTTAGAGACCAAATGTTGTGATGCCACCTCTTCATCATTTGATCTTCTCTAAATTAGTTGATGAGTGTTATTGTTGTGTTCTTGTGAGATGCATATACTGTACCTTGTAGTAGAGACAAAAATCCTTGTATGTACAAAAGAAAAAATTGTTTGTCTAGTAACAAATTTAGCATTTGTCTTTGTTTCAAGGTCGCTAGAAAGGTAATTTCCTCCCGCGAAGATCCCTTTCTTTATAGAGTCTTGAGTGGGAATTGGATTTGATGTTTTGTGAGATTCACATATTGTATATAGGTTGATTTTAGTAGCTATATGTTTTTAGATATCATCTATCATAGATCTCTAAAAAAACTATTCTCTATTATTTTGTTTGTTATATGAATATAAGTAGCCTATGTTCCATCCAGGCTATTGGGCATAGTAACAAATTTTATACAAATAGCTTATGGGATCTTTTGAATAGTGATATATCCCACATTAATTGATCTTTCGTTTATAAGAACAAAATTATGTTTTTAATAAGATGACTACCATTTGTCTTTGTCTCAAGATGCCTAGAAAGATAAAACCATCTTTCAAACATTTGTTTTGTTTTTTTTGTTGAAACTTGAATGGAAATTGAATTTGACATTTTATAAACTTTAGATATTATTTGTAAGTCCATTTGGCTACCTTGTACAAAATTCCAAGTTCAACTTGCAAACTTTCATAAGGATATCCTTTAGTAATTGAATTCTTGTTTCTGCAAGTATTTCTTATTGACAATAATGCTCATTACGATATATAATAGTGATCTTATTCATAGTGTTTGATGACTATTATTGTTATTTGATGTTATCAATTGCACGTGTTGTGTCTTGTGGTAGATAGCAAAGGTGCTAGCTCTACAAGGGAAAGATTGCCTTCTTTTGTATAAAAAAAATCATGTCAGTCAAAGAATAGACATTGAGTTGTTTAGCTGGCAAGATATCTGCATTCTATAAATACATAACCCATTGATGTTATCATCATGTCTAATTTTGTCTAATATTCCTATGTAGACTTAATATAAATTAAATCGTTTTTTTCCCTTTTCTCTCTTACTGATAATAGTGCACACTATGATACATAACAAAGCTCTTTTGCAAATTATTTAATGGTTGATTTATGTTATTTGTTCCTTTTACATACATGGATAATGGCCTTCAATGTATACTAGAAATCCTATTTGTATAACAACAAAATTTCTTTTTTGATAAGAACATTGGCACTTATCTTTGTCTCGGGATCCTTGGAAAGCCAAAATCCTAGTCCAAATGTAATTTTTTTTCTAGATTCTACAACATAAATTGAAATTAGTGCTTCATGAGCTCTGGATATTGTATATACACAAATTTGACTAGCTAGTTAGCTTGATATATTTTTTTATCCAGTAACCTCTTCCCTATAGTTTTAACTGTTAAATGAATATAAGTAGGCTATTTTCTAGCTAGGCTCTTGCATTGATTCATGGGTATTTATTCTATGTGCACTTATGAGATGCATGCATAGTGCATTGTACTACAAAGAACAAATTGTTATTTGTATAATTGTAAAATCGCCTTCGCAATAACAACATTTGTATTTGTCTTTATATGCAAATTGATACAAAGGCTAAAAACTCCTCCAAAGATTCCTTTCTTTGTAGAATCTTCAATTGAAATTGAAATTGAAGTTTTATAAACTGTAGATATTGCATACAAATTAATTTTAGTAGCTAGTCAATACTAGATATTGTTTATCATAGAACTATTAGAACTTTCGCTCTATAGTTTCTTTGTTGTATGGATCCAAATAAAATCTTCTTTATGTAGATTTTAACCTTGTACAATAAATAACTGCAAATGGATTATTAATAAAAACATAAAAGATATGATGGCACACACACACACACATTACACATATATTTTACCCTGGAAACCCAAACCGGGAAAACCAACAACCTGTTTAGAGTTGCACCTCTAATCTTTTTTTCATCATCCATATTCATTATTTACAATACAATATATATAGGATCCCATTGCATCCAAAACCTATAATCCATTGAAATGGATTAGTCAACAACTCCAGTTCCTTAATCAGAATTAGAAAACCATTGGCGAAACCATGTGCCGAAAAACTGCTAAAAAACGGACGCAAAAAGCTGCCAATTTTTTTTCCGGTGGCATTGCCCCTGAACTCTCATGCACCCAACACGATGCATACACTAGGTTTTGTTGTTTAAAGAATATAAACATACTCAACATTCTCCCACTTGTTGTTTTCTTTGCATATAGGAGGGTGCCTGATTACGTAGTCAACAATGCCCATTATTTCCCCACACCATGAGAACTTATCGGTGCTCACCGACTTTGTCAATGAATCTGCAACACTCTTCAAAGTGTCCACCTTCATCAACAACACCTTCTTGTCTTCAACCATGTCTCTCACAAAATTGATAGTGAACATCAATATGCTTTGTCTTTGAATGATAAGTCGGGTTCTTCGCCGGGAAGATTGCACTATGATTGTTACAATCTATCCTTAACGCTTGTTGTACCAACCCAATACCTGGATACAATCTTTGTAACAATATTGCTTCCTTGCTTGCATGAGTGGATGCCATGTATTACACTTTTGTAGTTGATAGTGCCACCACAACTTGTCTTCTACTCATCCAACTGATTACTCCTACAAACACGTTAAACACATACCTACTTGTAGATCTTCTATGATCTGGATGTCCAGCCTAGTCTACATCAACAAACCCATGTATGTCCAACACTATGTCTAATCTTGGTCTTCCTTGGTAGCACAATTCATAACTAGTTGTGCCACACAAATACCTGAAAACCCTCTTTACTATTTTCCAATGCTCCTTCCTTGGTTTTGACATATACCTGCTCAAAACTCCCACTACATGTGCAAATGTTTGGTCTAGTACAGATCATTGAATATATCAAACTTCCAACCACACTAACATATGGAACATGAGACATGTCCTCTTCCTCTCCTTGTGTCTTAGGACATTGATCCACAGATAACTTTACACCTACAAGAATAGGATCCCTGACTAATTTACATTCCTACATATTAAACCACTACAATATTGTCTCGACATATTTCCTTTGATTTAACTAAAGTTTCATGTTTTCCTTATCTCTTTTAATTTCCATGCCCAAAATGAAATTTGCAGCACCAAGATCCTTCATGTCAAATTTAGAGGACGATTGAGTTTTCACATCCTCGATAATCTCCTTGTCATTTCCTATAAACAACATATCATCCACATACAAGACCAACTAAATAAGATGATCACCAATTAATTTGAAATACACTCAGTCATCCGCTTTTCTCCCCGTGAAGCCAAGTTCCAACATATAAGTATCAAATTTTTGATACCACATCCTTGGTGATTGCTCTAACTCGTACAAGGAATTTCTCATCTTGCATACAAGCTCTTTGTTTCCCTTCACAACAAAACCTTTTGGTTGCTTCATGTAGATTTCTTCTTCCGGATCCCCATGTAGGAATGTTGTCTTCACATCCATATGTTCCACTTCAAAATCAAAAGCAATAACAATAGATAAAATAATTCTAATAGAAGTTAGCTTGGCAACAAGAGAAAAAATTTCACCAAAGTCAATTCCCTCTACTTGGGAATAACCTTTCTCCACTAATCGAGATTTGTTTTTCTCCACTTTACCTTCTACATTCAACTTCTTCTTAAACACCCATTTGTTGCCAATGTGATTTCTTCCAGTCGGTAAATCCACTAGATCCCAAGCCTCATTCTTGTCTAAGGCTGCCATTTCTTCAACCATGGCTTTTTTCCAGAGTTTTCCATCCTCTGAATCCACTGTCTCCCTAACAATGATAGGATCATCATCAGTAATAGAAAAAGAAAAATTTGAACATAAATCAAGTGGAGTATACCTTTTCGATTGCCTTATTTCCCAAACCGATCTCCTCAATACCAGAGTATGAGGATCTTCTTCTAATTCATTTTTTTCTGTAGAGTCTGATTCATTATCCTTAAACTCAAACTATATTTTCTCTGGATCTTTCTCCCTTTGTAAGAATTCTCGTTTGACAACATCTTTGATTTCTCTAAATACCACATCTTGACTATACACGACCTTATTAGTTTCTGGGTTCCAAAGATTATAACCTTTCAGACCATTGTTATACCCAATAAAGATACACTTTTCAACCTTTTTGTATAGCTTACTCCTATTTTCCTTTGGAAAATGAACATAGGAATCACAACCAAATAGTATGAGATGTGTAAGAGAGGGTTTCTTACCAGTCCATATCGTGCGGAGTCTTTTCATCCAATGCTGATGAGGGTGATTGATTGACCAAGTAACATGTTGTACCAACTTCTTTTACCCAAAATTCCTATCCTAACCTGGCACCATTGAGCATGCACCTTGCTTTTTCCATCAACGTCGTGTTCATCCTTTCTACAACTCCATTTTGTTGAGGTGTGTATGGATTATTTTTCTACCTTGCTATACCACATTTCTTACATAATTCTTCAAATTCATTTTCGCAGAATTCTCCACCATTTTCCATCCTCAACACCTTAATTCTCTTCTCTATCTGATTCTCCACAAGAGCCTTAAACTCTTTGAATCTGTCAAAGACTTCAGATTTCTTCCCGAGGAAATAAATCCATGTATTCCTTGAGAAGTCGTCTATAAATGAGACATAGTACACAAATTTTCCTAATGAAGGAACCGATACAAGTCCAAACACATGACTGTGCACCAACTATAAATTTCCCTCTACCCTCATTGCACCAGAGGAGAATATTACCCGATTCTACTTCCCATATATGCAATGTTCACATAAATCAAAATCTGGAGAGTAGTTAGACATACCTTCAACCATACCTTTACGGTGTAGTACTCGAAGGCCCTTCTCTCCAACATGTCCTAGTCTTTGATACCACACAATAGTATTTTCTCCAGAGACCGTGGGAGTTTTTTCTTCCTCAACTCAAATCTCAGGAACAACGGAACTGTTGCACCCATCACTAATAGTTCTTCCTTGCAGCTTATACAAATTTCCAAACTAAAATCCCTTCAACAACACCATTTCTCTTCGAACCATCTTGCAGGTTCCATTTTCAAACAATGTTCTTACAACTACATCATCCATCTTGCTTACAGGAATCAAATTTTTGTCGAATCTTGGGATGTATAGAGCACCAAGGAGTGTTCTAATCCTTCCATCCATAAGTGTCAAATTGACTTTTCCTCATCCTATAATTTTGGTTGTCGAGTCATCTCCTAGGAAAACGTCACCTCCATCATACCTTTCATATTTGCAGAACCACTCCCCATGGGGAGTCATATGAAAGGATGCACATGAGTCAACCAACCATGCCTCATGATCTGCATGTGTGATTGAAGAAGCCAAGTACACATCCCCACCTTCGTCCACGAAGGTTTTTTCTTCTGTAGAAGGAGCATCTCCAGAACACTTTTGGATCTACTTTATTTCTTGTAGTGCCCTTCTTTTCCACATATCTAGCATACCTTTACCGATTTTTTGGGAGATTTAGATCTCCCACTTGAGGACATAGATCTATTTCTTTCTTGGGAGTGTCCTCTTGCAAATAAGACATTTGTGCTCTAGCTTTCCATATTTACCTCATCTCCTCCGAAAACAAGGATGAGAACACATCATCGAAAATTAAAGTAGTTGAGTTACTACCTATGGCCACAACCATACTATCCCACGAGTCTGGTAAAGAGCATAATAAACTTATACACTTATCTTAATAAAAAATATTAATATCAACAGACAATAACTGACTTACCATGGTATTGAAGGCATTCATATGATTTGTCACCGAGTCTCCATCTTTCATCCTCAAGTTGTCCAACTTCTTCCGTAGGAACAATTTGTTTACTAGGGACTTTCACTGATACAAAGCCCCTAACTTATCCCATAATGATTTAGTTGTATCTTCTCCTAACACATTCAGTAATACTGAATCTAAGAGACATAACCCGATTGTGCTCTTCACCTTCTGATCCAACTTTTCCCAGTCTTTTGTTGACATTCTTATAGGTGAAGTACTTGGATCCACAATGATCCACTGATCTTTATCCACCAAAAAATCTTCCATCTTGAGTTTCCATAGCTCAAAACTTTTCCCATTAAATTTCTCCCCCTATTTTTGAACTGCTTGCCATTTCTTTCCGTTTAAAGAATCGATACCACAAAGCTCCCACTGTAACAAGGTTTACCACATGCCCAAGCCAAACCCTTAGCCACAAATATGTCCCCCTGAAGCCAATAATTGCTCTGATACCAATTGTAGATTTTAACCTTGTACAATAAATTACTGCAAATAGATTCTTAATAAAAACAAAAAGATACAATGGCACACACACACATTACACATATATTTTATCCTGGAAACCCAAACCCAGAAAACTAACAATTTTTTTAGAGCCGCACCGCTAATCTTTTATTCATCATCCATCTTCATTGTTTACAATACAATATATATATGACCCCACAACATCCAAAACCCCTAATCCATTGACTTAGATTAGTCAACAACCCTAATTCCCTAACCATAATTATAAAACCATCAGCGAAAACCATGTGCTGAAAAACAGCTTAAAATAGACACAAAAAACCACCATTCATTTTTTATTTTTTATTTTTTTAAATTTTTCTGGGGTGCTGCTACCAAACCCCTGTGACCCCCTTGTGTGCCCAGCTCAAAACAAACACTATGTTTGGTCGTGAAAAGAATATAACACATACCCAACACTTTCATCTATGCTCTTGAGCATAAGAGCAACCTATATAGAGAGAACTTATGGAATTTATTGAATACATATCTTTTTCACATTAGTTCCTTGGTATTGTTTCTAGGTGCTCTACTGAAATACATGCACAATGCATTGTAACAGAGACTAACATATTATATTTGTATAAAAGAAAAATTGCCTTTTTTCTAACAACCTTGCATTTGTTTCTATCTCAAGGTCTTTGGAAATGAAAAATGCTCTTCGAAATACTCCTTTGCAAAATGCAAATTGAGATAGCATTGGTTGTTTTACTAAAGAACTAGTATTTTAGGTCTAAGTGCAATCATGGATATAAATATGCAAAGAAAGCATTGATAGCTCATTTATCATGATGATACAAATATCTTGTTGAATTTTGTTACGAGCATTAAAAGACCCATGTCAATTTTGTGTTTGCAAAAAGATCGTTATCATTGCTTTGTTGTATATTCTCTTTTGCCTCTAAGCATGTTAGCTTTATGGTTATGATTTTCATTTTTTGCAATTGCATGTTAGCTTTATGGTTATGATTTTCAATTTTTGCAATTGCACGCTATTATTGTTCTTTTTGTTTTACAATAGCCTCATTTGGTAGATGTCTAGTTTGACTTTACTTTACGATATCACATTCTCTTCATTGGCATTACAACAACTTGATTTATTCAATAACAACTTTGCTTATGCATTCTTTTGTTCTTTCTTTGCTTTTTTTTTTATCTCTTCCCATTTATAGATTATATGAAATTTTTGCATTTGCAAGCAACACATTGTTTTCAGAGTGCAACATATGTTTCTCGATTGTACAATTTCCATATCTATTTGGGCTACTTGGATGCAACAAGTTTTATCTAGGTGATGTGTGTAAAAGCTTTGGAGGTTTCTATTTAACTAGAGTCCATAATTCCATTTACTAGATTTACTTAGTTGTTCATAATTCAAAGGAGCTTATGTTGTAATGATTTATGTTGCAACAAAGAACTTCTTGTAGACTTTTGTGCCTTTGAATTTAATTATCCTATATTATTTAATGTTGATTGTTAAAAAAACGTGCTTTTGCTACACATACAATTGTGGAATCTATGTTCAACATGGGATGATGTTATTATTGCCATTGTAACAAGTTGATATAACATAATTATCCATATAATAGACATAGTGCTTCAAAGACATGTGTTTGTTGCATGGTTTCAAGGGGAAATTGAAAATAAAACAACATTTTCCAATTAGAGGGAAAAAAACATATGCTAGCTTTTGTTGAATATATGTACATTCAAGGGCCTAAATTCTTATGGAAAATACATGTTTCAACCTTAGAGGTATGGTGTATCTATGCGACAATCTATTGGTAGAAATAATAGAAACACATATCCAAGTTATAATAGTGTTGAATTTTGATATCTAGGATGCAATGCACTTGCCTACATTTAACTAAGTCAAGTATGATATGTATCTAATAATAGAACCATTGAAGATGTATGTTGCAACACAAATTCCTATATCTTTGTCTAATTGTTTTTTTCATTTTGTCTTTGCTATGTCATGTAGAGTTATATATGTTCATTTTTTTTAAAAGAAACAAAACTTTATAATATATAAATTCAACTTCTCCAAAAAGAGCACCGAAATCAAAAAAATCATATACAAAAATCTAATAGAGGATATATATATATATATATATATATATATATATATGACTGACTACAATAATTCCTTACAAACTGTCCTAACAAAAATACTATTTTGAAATACATTACTTATGAGGAGAGATATTATATTGGGACCCCTGCACTCCAATTC
>ML871819.1:7770-19749 GCA_009831015.1 Picea engelmannii
TTTTTTACAAATTTTCAATTAATTTTTCAATGATCCGAAAATACTTAGATGTAAATATAACTCTTAAATACACATAAACATCCGACTAGATTCAGTAAATGAAAATCGCCTGACTTTTTGTAAAAACACATGTGAATATGTTTACTTGTCCATAAACTTCATTAATACCGATGGATAACTTGAAGAATAACAAGATAATACATCAGAAAATAAAAGAACTCAAATTACATATATGGATGACATATGTCGCTTCATCTTCAGAGTCCCTTTAGATAGCATGATTGTTCTCCATGATCTCAAATTACCAAATTTCATTACAATATGGGCTTCCAAAAAGCCAATTCAATGGATTCTTGATCTAGGTGGATATCGATGGCCAACCACCTATTCCAACTGGCTCACATAAAGATGTCATCTTGGTGGTTTCAATTTTCATCTTTGCAGTTTGTTTCTAGCTATTCAGGTACTAAACTTCTAGGGCCATTTGAGGCGCTAAACAACATTTTTTGTGCCCGCCATAGTCACAATATAGATGAAGTCACATTGTGACGGCATAATGTGTATTCCTCGAATAGACCTTTCCAACGGGCTATCATGCACCTAAAACGAAGATCATATGCAAAAGTTACGACCCTAGGGAAGTTGATGTACCAACCTACCCCAATGGGGCCAACATGACTTTTGGTGCTTCATCTCTTAGTGTTAGGTTTTTGGATGTCTAGGGTTTTGGAATTTATGTTTGATGTAAAAAGGCCTTTGGAGCCTCATTGTACTCATCTTCTTGCGAATGAGTACACTCGTCACATATCTTCTCAAAGATAAGTCGCCACCATTCTAGCAAGCTTGTTTCAGTCTGCATTTTACAGTTTCAACATATTTCTTTATTGAATAGTAGCCAGGTTTTACTATATCTCTATTATTGTTCATTCTATATATGTGTTAACAATATAGATCTGTATTCATTTCATTCTGCTAATAAAATATGGATCAATGGTATTAGAGTAGTATTATCCTTGTCATTCTTAGTGCATGTCCCCGACATGGTCAAGGTACAAAGAGTTGGGTCTCGAGCTTGTTTCTCTTGAGGTAAAAATCTCTCTCACACCCAAGCGACCTTCCAAGGTGAGGAGAAAATAAAAATGACAGGACAAGAGATCCTTTGAAACTATTTTTCGAGGAATCTCTCATGCAATAGACGAAAGAGATGATGGATGACGCAACTGCACCCTCACCGGCACATCCGCCTCCTCAGGAACTTCTTTCTCCTTGGCCTAAAGAACTCGAATGTTCTTCTAATTCCCTATTGAGAATTTTCATTACCCACAACAACTCTTCAAAGATCTCCCTCAACGGTCGGGAAATCAGAATTCGCGATATCGCGAATTCTGTAGTCGCGTGCCTTATGCCTCACGATTCTCTGAATCCTAATGCGGGTCAATCGCTGACTTTTTCCCCTAGCATCGGAGCTCTCCCTATCGGGAAATCGCTACTCATGATGTCAACAATTTGAATGTGTCGATTCCCTAATACACGTGTGGATTGACTTCTCCAACTTCTATCCTTCTATTGAGAATTCAGAATTCGTGGGATCGCGAATCCTGATGCCAAAGGATTTGGGGCTTCCCTTTTTTTGATCCCCGATAAGGCATGCCACCTGTCTTCCACTAGCTCTAACTGTGGCCCACACGAACCCTCCATCGGGATATCGCGCTTTGTGACTTCAAGCTGCAAGTTTCTTCTGCTCTTGCAAACCCCGATTCTCCGATCTCCGACTCCTCGATATATCCTGACATGCGTCCCACACGATCGACGGTTCTGAGCCTATCGGGATATCGCTACTCGCGGTATCGCAATATTTTTGTACAAACTTGGGACTTCACCTTGCGAATCCCTGATATGCGATGTCACGTGTAGATCTGACGGTCTCTGTGACTCCAGATCGACGACTCTACTTCCTCCTGAGCTTTGAACCTCTGGATGTTCGCGCAATAATCTCCTTGCACCTTTGCGAGATATAACGGTCCTCGGAATTTCCTGAAATCTCTCCAGGGGATTTCGACCGTCCGTCCTTCCTTAGATGTTTCCTGTGAGATGAATCAAGTGCTTCCTCTGTGAAGACTTGTTCACCCACTCTACAACCTGTGGCACTTCTCTCAGGCTTTCAACAGCAGCTCCCTGCAGTTATCCTTCAGTGAAATTGAAGGCATATTCCTCCTAAGCTTGTTCTCCACTTCTCAAGTCCTTCAAAGAACTTTTTGCGCACACTCCTTGCGGAAAATATTCAACAAAGTCTAAGTGTTGAAGTCACTTGACTCTGCGCACTCCTGTAGCAGCAGTCTTTTAAAACTTTGCTCAGGTTCGCAACCCTAAGGCTTTCCCTTGGCCTGCGCACTCCTTGCACGGCACTGTGTCTATCTGCACCTTCGAAGAAATGAGAACAAAGGTTATCTCTAATTGAACCCTTCTGTCAACGCACTCCTTGTGTACAATTCGACTGCACTCCTTGCAGGAATCTCTTGGTTCATCTAGAGAAACAATTGAAACTCATTCACTCATCTTCTCAGACTTCAATTCATTCTTAAAATCACATACATAGCATATAAAAGCAAATGCATGATAGGAAGCAAATATTCATGAGCATAACTTCAATACACAGAGAAACAACACAAACCATGGATTTGAATCAAAGCTTTCTCCTATTAATTCAATATTTGTACATGGGTGTTCTTCATACAATTCTCTGTATGCTCCTCTCTTCTTGCTCCTGTTTATGTTACAATGATACAATGAGGGTGTCTATATCCGTTTTCCCTCTTGGACCCTAAAACTATCAAATCTAGAATTAAATATTCTATCTACTTTACATTAGCTATCATAAATGCCTCATCTACCTAAGGACGAGAGCTATCCGCTCGAGGTCCATTTACAATATATACAAGTGCGCCATTTATTAAATGACTCATTTAAGATCCCGCAACAATTCCAAGGCATTCCAAAATTTGTGCTGGCTTTTCCAGCTGGTTTCCGCTTGATGTGCTGGCTCGCTTGATGTGTTGGCGATGCTCCTGCATCATACTCCTCGGCTTGAAAACTTTCATGGGCTCCTGTCCATGAGCTCCTGCACAGTCTGTCCATGCTTTTGTATCATTCCTTCACTCTCCCAGCTGGCATCTTCCACTGGGTGATTCTTCCACTTGACTAGATACTCGAAGTATTCCTTTCGCCTGGTCCTCTTACCCACTCTCTTGTCCACTATGCACTCCATCTGTGGCTTTTTTGCTATCGACATCTGCTTCATCTAGTGGATCACTGGTTGCTCAGTTGCAGTCTCTGCTTCTCTAGCTCTATATGGGTATAAATCTGTGATATTGAATATCGGAGATATCCTGATGCCCTCCGACAACTCAATCTCATATGCATTCTCTCCGAATTTTCTCAAGACCTTACATGGCCCGATTTTCTTTATCTTCAATTTGTTGTATGTTCCCCTCGGGAACCTTTCTTTCCTTAAATGTGCTAGAACCAGATCCCCAACTTCAAATTGAAGTTGTCTCCGATGTTGATTTTCTCTGCGCTTGTATTCCTGGCTTGAATATATCAGTCGTTGCTTCACCCTGCTGTGAAGTTCCCTCATCGCTTCAGCGAAATCTTCTGCACTAGCGCTGCTCATAGCAGTCTTTTCTGAACCCCTCAGTTCAGAAACTCCTCTCGGCTATATCCCATATACAACCTGAAATGGGCTTCTACCTGTACTCCTGTTCACTGAATCGTTGTATGAAAACTCTGTCTGTGGAAATATGCTATCCCAGCTGCTATGGTGTTCTGTCACCAAACTTCTCAGCAAGTCCCCCAGACTTCTGTTAAACACTTTCGTTTGTCTGTCTGCCTGTGGATGATAAGTAGAACTAAATGCCAGGTTAGTTCCTAGCTTCTTCCATAGCGTCCTCCAAAAATGCCTTATAAATTTGGTGTCCATGTCCGAAACTATGCTTTTCGACAATCCATGAAGTCGAATGACTTCCTTAAAAAACAGGTTTGCGATATGTGTTGCATCGTTGGTCTTATGACATGGAATAAAATGTGCCATTTTCGAAAACCTGTCCACGACCACAAAGATTGAATCAACACCTCTTTGTTTTCTTGGAAACCCCAATACAAAATCCATGCTTATCGCCTCCCATGGCCTCTCTGGTATGGGTAACGGCTGATAAAACCCTACATTTTTATTTCTCCCCTTTGAATGCTGGAAAATTCTGCCCCTGTCAACGAATTGCTTGACATATGCTCGCATGCCCAGCCAAAAATATAACTCATTCAGCTTCACGAACATTTTGTCATGACCAAAATGTCCTGCTAATCCACCGTTGTGCTTCTCCTTCAACAAGTTCTCCCTCATGGAGCATTTTAGAATACACAGTTGATTGCCTCTGAACAACAATCCCTCTTGGATCATATAATCTATCCAAGGGCTTCTATCTCTGAGAACTGGATTCTCAGATGCTTCATACGCTTCCGCAAAATCTGCATCCCCTACGTACATGTCCCTGAGGTTTTCAAACCCCAATGTTTTTACTCGGAACTCCTGCAGAAAAAAACACTTCCTGCTCAAAGCATCAACCACATTGTTAGCAGTACCCGAAATATGTTTAATCACAAATGTGAAATTCTTCATATACTCTACCCATTTTGCATGTTTCTGATTCAACTTTTCTTGTTGACTCACAGACTGTAATGCATGATTATCACTATACAATACAAATTCTTCCAGGATCAAGTAATGCCTCCACTTCTTCAGTGCTTGAATGATGGCATAAAATTCCTTATCATACGTGGAGTATTTCAGTTTTGCCTCATCCAACTTCTCACTTAAATATGCAACTGGTCTGTCTTCTTGACTCAAGACTGCTCCTATAGAAAATTCACTTGCATCACATTTCACCTGAAATGTCTTTATGAAATCCGACAACACCAACACTGGTCATTCTGTAATCTTCCGCTTCAACAGATTGAAGCTCTTCTCAGCCTCTGTTGTCCAGTGAAAAGACTTATGTCGCTTCTTCACTCTATCCATCATCGTTGCACTAATTCCACTGAAATTCCTGATGAATTTTCGGTAGAAACTAGCTAATCCATGAAAACTTCTCACCTCGAAAATATTTCTAGGTGATGGCGAATTCTTAATTACTTCCACCTTATCCAGATCCATCTTCAATTCATTCGCCGAAATGACAAAACCCAAGTAAATGAGCTCTGTCCTCATAAATGAAGATTTTATCCTATTTATCAACAACTTCTCCTGTTGTAGCTTCCTCATCACAATGGCCAAATGTTTCAGATGCTCAGCCTTCGTCTTACTGAAAATCAGTATGTCATCCAGATATATGACAGAAAATTTCCGATGAATTCCCTCAGGACTTCATTCATCAACCTCATGAAAGTACTCGGTGCATTCGTCAAGCCAAACGGCATGACTAGCCATTCATACAGTCCTTCATTTGTCTTGAAGATTGTCTTCCATTCATCACCTTCTCTCATGCGAATATGGTGATACCCGATTTTCAAATCTATCTTTGAAAAGTAACTTGCCTCGCTCAGGCAATCCATCAGATCATCTATTCTTGGCAATGGAAATCTATACCTGATGGTTATCTTATTAATCGCTCTCGAGTCGGCACACATCCTCCAACCTCCGTCTTTCTTTGGACTGAGCATTGTTGGAACAACACATGGACTCAAGATTTCTCTGACCAACCCCTTGTCCATCAACTCCTGGAATTGCCTCTTGACCTCTTCATTCTCTTGCGGAATCAACCTGTATGCAGCTTTGTTCGGAAAACTAGCTCCTGGTATGAGGTCAATATGATGACTTAGACTCCTCATTGGTGGCAACGAATGAGGTAATTCGTCCACTATGATGTCAGCAAACTCTTCCAGTAGTTCCTGAATTTCGTCTGGTAAATCATCCACTCTTGTGCTATTCAGAACAATCCTCAGTTTCCTGACCACAAAGAATTGTGGATCTTCCTTCTTCTACATCTCTGTAAGAAGCTCCTTCCCACTCATGAGAAGTATTGTGTTGCTTACTTCTGGCTTCACCTCCTTATCTTTTATCRGAAGCAACCTGTGTGTTCTCCCATCCTTCTCTAAAGTATATGTGTTCATCCTTCCATCATGAACCACATTTCTGTCATATTTCCATGGTCTCCCCAACAATAAATGACATACATCCATAGGAATGACATCAYAGAGTACTTTATCATTATACCCACCTATCTTGAATTCAACTAAACATTGTTTAGTGACACTCACCTGATGTCCCTTCTGTAGCCATGAAACTTTGTATGGACTCGGGTGATCAGTTGTCTCYAGCTCCAGCTTTTCCACCATCTCGGTTGAAACGAGATTATCTGTGCTACCACTATCAACAATAACCTTGCATACCCAGTCCTTTTTTTTGCAAGCTRTCCTGAACAGTCTCGTCCTTTGAGCTGAGTCCTCCACCTCCTTTTCGGGTGTTAAGAGAACTTTACACATCATCAGTGACCTTCCACCTTATGTGTCTTCAGTCTCAACATCATGCCTCTGCGCTTCAGGGATGTGAGCTTCTCCACTATCCTTCTTTTTCTCTAGACACTCAAATGACCTGTGCCCATTCTTTCCACATGTGAAGCATGTGATGACTCCACCTCTTCCTATTCCCCTACCTCTGGTACGAGGAATTGAGTTGTTGTCAGCATATCCTCTGCTCTACTCTGTATGCTTCCCTCTCTATTCAACATATGACTGTCGTTGTGAGGTTCCACCTCTTTCAACTTTACCCTGAGGTTTCTTCCATTCCTCCTTAGGCTTCTGGAATTTATCCCGGGCAACTGCCTTGCCTCTGGGATGACTTATGCCTCGCCCTCGCTGACCTTGCTTACGAATCAGCTTCTCTTCTACTTTCAGATCCATCTGATAAGCATCCTCCACCATTCAGATAGTTTCCATACTTATTTCATCCTGAATGTCATATCTCAGACCATTCAGATATCTAGCAACCTTCTCATCATCGCCCTCCCGATGACCTTCCCTAATGTTCATTTGATAGAATTCCTCGGTGTATTCTTTCACTGTCATCAGCTTCTGTCTCAGGTTCTGCATCCTCCTGAACAGAGTAATTTGATAATCTCTTGGGATAAATTTTTCTTTCATCTTTGCAATCATTCAATCCCAGCTTTTAATCTTCTGCTTGCCTTTGCAGCGTCTGTCATCTTGTAGCTCATCCCACCACAATGCTGCATGTCCTTTCAAGTGCGTGACAACATGTCTGACCTTCTTATCCTCTTCGATATCCTCATAATAGAAGTAGGTGTCAAGAGCTCTAATCTAGTCTAGTAGCTCTTTTGCATCTAGATTCCCCTCATAAACTGGAATATCCATCTTTGCCTTCGCACCCATTCTTGCGATAGCTTTAATCAATCACCCAGTTGATGCATCTTCGGCCACAACTTCTTCTTGTTGTTCGGCTTCAACTTCGCCTTCGGAGTCACTTAGATCTCCAGCACTGGCTATGCGTCTCTGCGTTGCCTCCATATCTTCTAGTCTTGCTTGAAGATATCTCATCTGCCTCTCCATTTCTGGATTTCCTATCGGCATGCCTCTTCTTCTCACCTCCCTATCTTCAGGATCAGGCGACTATCTTTCTCTTCTGGGCGGCATGGTGAATCCTCTTCTCTGCTACAGAAAGAAAAGAACTTCCTGCTCTAATACCAAACATGACGCAACTGCACCCTCACCGGCACACCCGCCTCCTCAGGATCTTCTTTCTCCTCAGCCCGAAGAACTCAAATGTTCTTCTAATTTCCTATCGAGAATTTTCCTTACCCACAACAACTCTTCAAATATCTCCCTCAACGGTCGGGAAATCGAAATTCGCGATATCGCGAATTCTGTAGTCGCATGCTTTATGCCTCACGATTCTCTGAATCCCGATGCGGGTCAATCGCTGACTTTCTCCCCTGGAATCGGAGCTCTCCCTATTGGGAAATCGCTACTCGCGATGTCAACAATTTGAATTTCCAAACTCCGAACTCTGATGTGTCGGTTGCCCGATACACGTGTGGATTGAATTCTCAACCTTCTATCCTTCTATCGAGAATTCAAAATTTGCGGGATCGAGAATTTAGAATTCGTGGGATCGTGAATCCTGATGCCAAAGGATTTGGGACTTCCCTTTTTCCGATCCCCGATAAGAAACGCCACCTGTCTTCCACTAGCTCTAACTATGGCCCACACGACCCCTCCATCAGGATATCGCGCTTCGTGACTTCAAGCTGCAAGTTTCTTCTACTCTTGCAAACCTCGATTCTCTGATCTCGGACTCCTCGAGATCTCCTGACATGCGTCCCACATGATCGATGGTTCTGAGCCTATCGGGATATCACTACTCACGGTATCATAATATTTGTTGTACAAAAATGGGAATTCACCTTGCGAATCCTCAATATGTGATGTCACGTGTAGATCTGACGGTCTTTGTGACTCTAGATCGACGGCTCTACTTCCTCCTGAGCTTCGAACCTCTGGATGTTCGCGCAGTAATCTCCTTGCACCTTTGCAAGATCTAACGGTCCTTGGAATTTCACGAAATCTCTCCAGGGGATTTCGACCGTCCATCCTTCCTTAGATGTTTCCTGCAAGATGAATCAAGTGCTTCTTCCGCGAAGACTTGTTCACCCACTCGCCAACCTGTGGCGCTTCTCTCAGGCTTTCAACACCAGCTCCCTGCACTTATCCTTCAGTGAAATTGAAGGCCTATTCCTCCTGAGCTTGTTCTCGACTTCTCAAGTCCTTCAGAGAAATTTTTGCACGCACTCCTTGCGGAAACTCTTCAACAACGTCTAAGTCTTGAGGTCACTTGACTCTGCGCACTCCTACAACAGTAGTCTTTTAAAACTTTGCTCAGGTTCGCAACCTTGAGGCTTTCCCTTGGCCTGTGCACTCCTTGCATGGCATTGTGTCTATATGCACCTTCAAAGAAATGAGAACAAAGGTTATCTCTAATTGAACCCTTCTGTCAACGCACTCCTTGCAGACAATTCGACTACACTCCTTGCAGGAATATCTTGGTTCAATTAGAGAAACAATTGAAACTCATTCACTCATCTTCTCAGACTTCAATTCATTCATGAAATCACATACACAGCATATAAAAGCAAATGCATGACAGGAAGCAAATATTCATGAGCATAACTTCAATACACAGAGAAACAACACAAACCATGGATTTGAATCAAAGATTTCTCCTATTAATTCAATATTTGTACATGGGTGTTCTTCATACAATTTTTTGTATGCTCCTCTCTTCTTGCTCCTGTTTTCCAATATGTTACAATGATACAATGAGGGTGTCTATATCCGTTTTCCCTCTTGGACCCTAAAACTATCAAATCTAGAATGAAATATTCTATATACTTTACATTAACTATATTAAATGCCTCATCTACCTAAGGACGAGAGCTATCCGCTCGAGGTCCATTTAAAATATATACAAGTGCGCCATTTCTTAAATGACTCATTTAAGATCGCGCGACAATTCCAAGGCATTCCAAAATTTGTGCTGGCTTTTCCAGCTGGTTTCCACTTGATGTGTTGGCTCGCTTGATGTGTTGGCGATGCTCTTGCATCATACTCCTCGGCTTGAAAACTTTCATGGGCTCCTGTCCATGAGCTCCTTCCCAGTATGTCCATGCTTTTGTACCACTGCTTCGCTCTCCCAGCTGGCATCTTCCACTGGGTGATTCTTCCACTTGACTAGATACTCAAAGTATTCCTTTCGCCTGGTCCTCTTACCCACTCTCTTGTCCAGTATGCACTCCATTTGTGGCTTTTTTTCTATCGGCATCTGCTTCATCTAGTGGATCACTGGTTGCTCAGTTGCAGTCTCTGCTTCTCCAGCTCTGTATGGGTATAAATCTGCGATATTGAATATCAGAGATATCCCGATGCCCTCCGGCAACTCAATCTCATATGCATTCTCTCTGAATTTTCTCAAGACCTTACATGGCCTGATTTTCTTTATCTTCAATTTGTTGTATGTTCACCTTAGGAACCTATCTTTCCTTAAATGTGCTAGATACAGATCCCCAACTTCAAACTAAAGTTATCTCCGATGCTGATCTGCTCTGCGCTTGTATTCCTGGCTTGAATCTATCAGTCGTTGCTTCACCCTGCTATGAAGTTCCCTCATCGCTTCAGCGAACTCCTCTACACTAGCGCTGCTCATAGCAGTCTATTCTGAACCCCTCAGTTCAGAAACTCCTCTCAGATGTATCCCATATACAACCTGAAATGGGATTCTACCTGTGCTCCTGTTCACTGAATCGTTGTATGCAAACTCTGCCTGTGCCAATATGTTATCCCAGATGCTATGGTGTTCTGTCACCAAACTTCTCAGCAAGTCCCCCAGACTTCTATTAACCACTTTCATTTGTCCGTCTGTCTGTGGATGATAAGCAAAACTAAACGCCAGGTTAGTTCCTAGCTTCTTCCATAGCATCCTCAAAAAATGCCCTATAAATTTGGTGTCCTTGTCCGAAACTATTCTTTTCGGCAATCCATGAAGTCGAATGACTTCCTTGAAAAACAGGTTTGCGATATCTATTGCATCGTTGGTCTTCTGACATGGAATAAAATGTGCCATTTTCGAAAACCTGTCCACGACCACAAATATTGAATCAACACCTCTTTGTGTCCTTGGCAACCCTAATACAAAATCCATTCTTATCGCCTCCCATGGCCTCTCTGGTATGGGTAACAACTGATAAAACATTGCATTCTTCTTTCTCCCTCTTGAATGCTGGCAAATTCTGTACCTGTCAATGAATCACTTGACATCTGCTCGCATGGCCGGCCAAAAATATGACTCATTTAGCTTCGCGAACATTTTGTCATGACCAAAATGTCCTGCTAATCCACCGCTGTGCTTCTCCTTCAACAAGTTCTCCCTCATGCAGCATTTCAGAATACATAGTTGATTGCCTCTGAACAATAATCCCTCTTAGATCATATAATCTATCCAAGGGCTTCTGTCTCTGAGAACTGGATTCTCAGCTGCTTCATACACTTCTGCAAAATCTGCATCCCCTACGTACATGTCCCTAATATTTTCAAACCCCAATGTTTTGACTCGGAACTCCTGCAGCAACAAACACTACCTGCTCAAAGCATCAACCACTTTGTTAGTAGTACCCGAAATATGTTTAATCACAAATGTGAAATTCTGCATATACTCTACCCATTTTGCATGTTTCTGATTCAACTTTTCTTATTGACTCACAAACTGTAATGCATGATTATCACTATACAATACAAATTCTTTCAGGATCAAGTAATTCCTCCACTTCTTCAGTGCTTGAATGACAACATAAAATTCCTTATCATACATGGAGTATTTCAGTTTCACCTCATCCAGCTTCTCGCTGAAATATGCAACTGGTCTGTCTTCTTGACTCAAGACCGCTCCTATAGCAAATCCGCTTGCATCACATTTCACCTGAAATGTCTTCATGACATCCGACAACACCAACACTATTCGTTCCATGATCTCCTGCTTCAACAGATTGAAGCTCTTCTCAGCCTCTGTTGTCCAGTGAAAAGACTTATGTCTCTTCTTCACTGTATCCATCATCGCTGCACTAATTCCACTGAAATTCCTGATGAATTTTCGGTAGAAACTAGCTAATCCATGAAAACTTCTCACCTCGAAAATATTTCTCGGTGATGGCCAATTCTTACTTACTTCCACCTTATCCAGATCCATCTTCAATTCATTCTCCGAAATGAAAAAACCCAAGTAAATGAGCTCTGTCCTCATAAATGAATATTTTCTCATATTTATCAACAGCTTCTCCTGCTGTAGCTTCCTCATCACAATGGCCAAATGTTTCAGATTCTCAGCCTTCGTCTTACTGAAAATCAGTATGTCATACAGATATACGA
>WSFP011450709.1:0-19749 GCA_009831015.1 Picea engelmannii
TCTTACATGTATTCAATGATTGGATTAGGGAACACTCAATCTGAAATGAGAAGGTTCATATACAAATAGAAAATTTAGGAAAATGGATTGAATTAATATACATGGGCATTTCTCCCCCTTGGACCCCTCTTGTCCATTATCCTATATGATTCCCCCTCTTGTGGATTAATTCATCCCCCATCTCTTCTTCATGTCCCCTTAGCAATTGACAACACATTTTTATTAATAAAACAAGGAAATACAATTCACATATTACATCACTTTTTCCATAACCACACATTATATCTACATAATCATTAATTAAATTGGGTATTATAATGGGGATGTTACATTCCCCCTCCCCTAGAATTGTGCGCCATCCCCGTTGCACTCTATGTTGATATACATATATGCAAATTTACATCACAATTCTTAGAAAATAAAATTTTGCAATTTTACAACTCCAACAGCAGCTCCAACAATAATATTGTGTTCCTTTCAACTTGTTGACCCAAGGAATGCACCGTTCGTTTATCATATTTAACTCAAGGTATGCACCATCCATTTATCAAGGCTAACCCAAGGAATCATCCATTCATTTATCAAGGTCCCCATTGCAGTTGACTAGGACTCTAAGATGTGGTTCCATAACTCTAGCTACTCAAAATGGAGTCTTGCATTTTGTCTTCTTCAAAACTGTAAAACATTTGTGGGTATTTTTCCTGCATGTTCTATTCATGTTCCCATTTAACATCTTAAAATTTGTAACAAGTCCCTTAAACCTTTACCATCCCTATGGATTTGTTCCTGAGCACTTTGACTTTCTAGTCCAGGATGGGTACTAGTTCCACCTGGAAATCCCCTTCATGCTCCACCTGGATCACATTCCAATCAATTATGTGGTTAGTATCAGGTACACATTTCTTTAACAATGACACATGAAATTCATTATGCACTCTCATGGATGCATGAAAATATAACATGTATGCAACCGGTCCTATCTTTTCCAATATTTCAAAAGGCCCACAATATCTTGCTGCCAACTTCGAGCAACTTCGTAATCTTATTGAACTTCTATTTCCCTTTACTTTTAAGAACACATGTTCTCCCACTTTAAAATATTTTAAAACTTTGTTCATGTCTGCATAAATTTTCTTCCTATCCTAGGAATCCTTCAAATTCTTCTTTATCTTTGCCATCTGATCTTCCATTTCTTTTAACAATCTTGTCCCAACAAATGGATTATCCCAACTCACTAGTGTGTTACATTTTCTGCCATACAATGATTCAAATTGAATCATTTTCAATGAGGATTGATACCCATTATTGTAGGAAAACTCAACTAACTGAATATAATCTTCCCACTTTGATGATTGATCCATCACATACATTCTAAGCATGTACTCAATTATCATGTTAGTTCTTCTTTTTTTCCCATCTAACTCTGGGTGATATGTGGTACTAAGATTTAAATGTGTTCCAAATCCCTTGACCAAACCCTTCCAAAAATTAGAAGTAAACTTTGCATCTCTATCTAAAACTATTTCCTTAGGCACTCCATGGAGCCTAGCAACTTCTCTCATATAAATTTATGAAATATTTTTTTCCTTGTGTGTAGTTCTCACTGGAATAAAATGTGTTGCTTTAGACAATTTGTCTGCCACCACCATGATGGAATCATGTTGCTTCACTATTCTGGGAAGCTTAGTAATAAAATCAATTGTAACTACTTTCCACTTCCATTCTGAATGGGCGATGGTTGTAACAAACTTGTTGGGTGTCTATGGTATTTCTTCACTTTTTGGCATTCTAGACATTTGGCTATGTAATTAGCCACTTGTTTCTTCATTCCTGGCAAAAAATATTGGCTTCTTACTGCTACAATTTTTTTTTGATATCCTGGGTGCCTGACATATGGCACATTGTCTATTTCCTTCAAAACTTCATTTTTCAGCTCACTAGAATTCAACACATACACTTTACCCTTGTACATGAGAATTTCATCTTCTTTCAACTCGTAATAATTAAATTTCTATTGAAAATTACCTTGTTGTAATGTCTCTTTTATTTTCACGTAGTGTTGATCTAAATTTGTTTCTACAATAATTTTTTCTTTTAGATATGTCTTGTACATGTTGATGGTTGCAATTTGCACTTCATGATCTCTCCTAATGAGTGCATCAACCACATGATTTTCCTTTCCATTTATATGCTTAATTTCAAAGTCATATTCACTTAGAAATTCAAACCATCTAGTTTTCTTAACATTTAGTGTTGGATGTCCAAACAAATGCTTCATACCATAGTGTTCTGTACTTAGCTCAAATTTGTTACCCATAAGGTAATTCCTCCACATTTTCAATGCATGTACAACCGTTGCTAACTCCAAGTCATGTGTAGCATAATTCCTCTCATACTCTTTTAATTTTATGGAATCATAGCATACCACATGGTCCTTTTGACTAACAACTCCACTAAGTCCTTCCTTGCATGCATCAGTGCACACAACAAAATATTCATTTGAATTTGCAATAATCAATATTGGTCCACTTGTCAATATTTGCTTCAACTATTGAAAACTCTCTTCACACTTGGAAGTCCATTCTAACTTCACACTCTTCTTTTGCAAATAAGTGATTGGACATGCAATCTTTAAAAAACCTTTTATGGATCTTCAGTAATAACCGGAAAGACCCATGAATGATCTAACCTCCGTCAAATTATTTGACACTATCCATCCTATAATGGCCTCTATCTTCTCAGGATCAACTTTTGTTCCTACTGCTGAAATTATATGCCCCAATTAGAGAATATTCTTTTGATAAAAGATGCACTTAGCTTAGCATATAATCTATGCTCTCTTAAAACTTGCAACGCCATTCTTAAATGTTGGTCATGTTCCTCTTCTGATTTAGAATAGACGAGTATATAATCTAAGAACATGATCACAAGCTTGTCCTGGTACTCCCTGAAGACTCCATCCATAAAACACATAAAGACTGTTAGGACATTTGATAGCCCAAATGGCACTATCATGAATTCATAATTCCCATATATTGTTATGAATGTTGTCCTGCTAATTTATTCTTCCTTTATCCTTACTTGATGATAGCCTGATCTCAAGTAAATCTTCGAAAATATTCTTGCACCTTTCAGTTGATCAAAAAAATCATCAATTCTAGGAAAATGATACTTATTCTGTATGGTAACCTTATTAAGATTCATGAAATCAATACACAACCTTAATTTTCCATCCTTCTTTTCCATAAAAATAACTAAGGCTCCCCAAGGTGACACACTTGGGCATATATACCCCTTCTTCAAAAGTTCTTCAAGATGCATCTGCAACTCCTTCAATTCTGGTGTACCCATCCTGTATGGTGTCTTAGACATTGAGGCATCTCTTGGGTGGTAATCCTAGAATTTCTCTAAAAACATATTCAAAATCCCTCAAGACCAGATGGTCTTCAATGCTTTCCATTTTTTCTTTGGATGCCTCCTCCGTATGGGATGAAAACACCTGACATCCCTTCCTGAAGATAGTCTTCAACTGCAGAGCTAAAATCTCTCTAACAGCTACAACTCTTGGAATGCCTTGAAGCTTTCCTTGTTTCCATTCCTCATCAAGACATGTGATTGTATTGTTGTAACATTCTAGGACATCACGATGTTTTTCCAACCAAACTGTGCCAATTAGATAGTAATATGAAACCAATGGTATGATGTTTACATCTACCTTCGTGTTGATTCCATTCATGTCTATCTGGCAATATTTAATCAAATCATTTATCTTTCTCTTAGCCCCTGTGGCTAACTGAACTAACCAAGATTTCTTATGCTTACTTATTTACAAGTGAAATATTTCAACAATGTTAGCATTTATGTAACTATGGCTAGTTCCAGAATCAATCAAATTTTTTATGGATTGCTTGTCAATCTTACCTTCCACTTCAATCATGGGGGATTGATATTCATATTGATTGTTGTCCAGGGATTTATAAATCCTTGGCATGATTCCTCCCATGTATTCCATTGTTTCATCCCCTTGAATGTTGTGGACAATGCTCGTTCTTTATCCTTTCTGAGGGAAGTCCCTATATAAGTGATTTCCCTCACATCCCCAACATTGAACAGTTTGATTCCTTGGCCTTTTCTCAAATGAACCTACATTATTTTGCTCATTTTGGGCTGCATGGCCTTACTGATTTTCTTGGGGGTAATTTTTGAAAAAGGGTGGCTTAAAACCTTTCTACCTTTGATCATTTTTCCCTTTCATATTGTCATTCCAATCCTTTTGGAACATTGGCCTTCCTCTATTTTTCTCACAAAGGTTCCTTGCTCTCCTTATGGTTTCCTCCAAGGTCTTTTGGTTATCATACCGAATCTTGTCACTATAGAAGGAGGGTAACCCACTTAGAAACCTTTGGATTTTAACCTTCTCATCCTTGATGAAGTCAACATACTTCAACAATTCAAAGAATCACTTATGATATTCCTCCATTGTCATGGTTCCCAACTTGAGTTCAAAGAACTCTTTCATCTTTCTTTCATAGTAATGCTCGGACAAATATTTCTCTTGTAAATATCCTTTGAATTGCCTCCATGGGATCCTCTTCTCATCAAAGTTATTGGCTTTCTTAAGTTGATCCCACCACATGGCTTCCTTTCTTTACAAGTGGTAGGTGGAAATTCTAGCTTCTACCTGGGATGGGTAATGATGCAACTGGAAATATTTCTTCATGCCTCTTCTCCTTTCCTGTATTCACCATTGAAAGAAGGTGGATTTATTTTCTTGAGTTCACCTTGCAATATGTCTACCTCAGACCTTCGTCTTTACCTTTGAAGAGAATACAAACTTGGGCTGCTCCCTGGCCCTGAGATTGCATGAGTTCTTCTAGTGGAATTCCTTGGACAATGATGGCACCTTCTCATGCTTCTTGACTGTCTATTATTTCCATGATCATCCTTTTTTTTATGGGATATAGATGTTGATACTTGTCTAGTGCTAGCTGCTTGTTTAGTGCTAGAATCCTTGTTGAATTTCTTATGCAACATGTTCAATCTCTAAAGTATCTCTTTCTAACCCTTCATAATTATTTCATTATCAACTTCGTATCTCTGTATTTCCCTATGCAGGCTTCTCATAGTGACAGGCTCTTCCCTATCTCTTCTTCCATTTGAATTTGTCTCAACATTCCCCATGTTGGCATGCAAACCTATGATCTCTTCCTCGTGGTTGTAAGATCCTTGAGAATATTCCATGACTCCAGTCCTCATATAAGAACTAAAGTTTCTTTCTGTACTTCTAATTCTACAAGAAAATGTGCATATAATAATTATTGTTAGAAATATGCATAGCATAAAACATTTCATCATATAGAATACATCTTATTCTTCATCAATTTATGAAGGAAACATTGCACCAATTAAAATTTTGATTTTCTTGATACATTCCTTCCCAAAATAGCTTCCCAACGATTGTACTCATGCCTCAATCTGAATTCTAATTGAAAAGTTACAATAACTACATGTTGCAATTCCACTCTTTTTACTGCTACAGAAATATATTTATTAATTTATGAGACCTTTAATTTCCCAAATCAAAATTATTGGTTGATATATGGCTTATACTCCTCAACACATTTCCAACAACTATTTTTTTTCTCAAATCCGAGCTCTGGGCTAAAAGTTATGGTCCAGAGAAGTTTAGGTTGTTTTACTCAATTTACTCATGTATGCTACACGTGTCTTATTTGTCTTCTTGCACATTTTCAGGTGCCCATAACCAAAATATGACTCCACCACTAGTTTCTGTGGGTCATAATATTTCCAGAGACTACTCATGTGCTCCAAATGGACTTATGAGCATAAAGTTATGCCCTCTGGAAGTAACATTGTGCCAAACTTTTACCCTCATTGTTTTGGCTATAACTTTCACATACGAGCTCCATTTTGCAAACCATTTAACTCGTTGGATAGCTCTGTTTAAGTTCTCTTCATGATTTTTGAATTGATAATAATTTTATTTACAGCCTAAATAAATCCCCGTGAGTTAATGAACTTCAAAAGCCACAAAATTTCACAGAAATTTGATTTTTTTACTATGTTAACAACCCTTTAAATCTTACCCGTTGATCTCAAATCATGATGCAAACAAACCATTCATATGAACTTATTGGCCATCAACAATTGGTATCATCCTTTGAATGTGAAAAACACTTTTCCAAAACTATCGATCTGAGCATCGATCGTCAGTCCATTTCCCCAACACTCATTTTTTAAACAACTCTTAAATCGGTCATCGACAATATTTGTTGGTGAATGAAAAAATATTCGTTGAATCTGTTGATGCACAACCACATCCCATCGATGATAGAAGATCCATGATGATTTTCAAACTCTTTCCCAAATCAACCGAATTGACCATTGACCATCAACCACTTATGTTGGTTGATGTGGCATGACACGTGGATGTTGATGTGTCGTGACACGTCATCCTAAGGTGTCAACTTGGGTGACATGGCATGATGCATGGATGATAACGTGGCATGACACATGTATTATGATTTCATAATCCTCTTTCCCCCCATTGTCCATCGACCAATTGTATTGAACAACCCAAACACCTCGTCGACTTCATTCGACGCTAAACCATCGGCCATCAGAAACTTTTGTTGCTTGTTTGGGACACTTCACCAAATCAGTTGACGCCCAACCACTAGCACATCATCCATTGGCTATTTCTCTTGGATAATTTTCAACACTTCTCCAAACTCGTCGATTTAACCATCGATCGTCGATGGATTCTATTGTCAAACTTCACACTTAGAAAATTTTTGACTTTTCTTTGATTGATCTGGACCGTCGATATGATCCCTTTCACAATCCTCGATTAAATCTCAACCATTCCTTCCATCAACCTTTAAATTTTTTGGATCCTTATGAATTTTTAAATTTATCATGATGAATCCCAGGCTTCAATCTCAAGGGAAAAAAACATCTCGGTCATCGATCCACCAAATTTCCTGTAACTCTACAGGAGGCCATTAAAACTCAAATTTCTACCATGCTAGGTTGAATTTTAATCTGCAACTTCACCACTCTACTCCATTAACCATCACAAACTGTAACAACTAATTTCACCACTTTGCTCTGGTTTGAGCCCATACAATCATAGTGTTTGAACCAAAGCTTTAATACCATAATGTAAAATTCCCCATTCCAATTGAGGGAACTTACGGTGCAAAATACTCTTAAAAATGAAATTTCTTCTAATTAAATTAATTCATTTACAGTTAGTTGATTTCGTATAGCTTACAAATATGAGTTGAACTACATTTAGCTACTATCTACAACCATAAAATAGATGCATCTACCACATGATAATAATCAACATGAAATGTAGCTAAACAACTCATTATAGCAGCACATAAATCACTTCCAAATACACAAAGTTCATGCACAACAATTAAAGACACAATTTAACACAACAAAAATATAAAACACTTATATTTTCACAACAATTGTATAACCAACTGCTTGGGATGCACATTCCACCCAACCATAGATTGATTGTTCCAAATCTCAATAGTCAGTCACCCACAAGCTTAGGCTAGCAATACACAAAAGAGGGTGATCTCTCATAGTCCACTCATAGCTCATAAAAATATCAACCCAATTGATACTCTCCTACACCTATCTCGATTTTCCATTAGCTCTCTTCCTCTTGACCTGTCCAAACCAAGGAATGTACCCCTTCACTGATCTCAGTCCCTCGGGCATCCCATTCATTTATCAGATTCTCTCTGGCACAACTAGCTAGGAATCTCTCAGTTGAGAACTCAAGGGAAATTGATGCTAGGAAATTTATCGGGAAACCAACAACAAACACTTGTTGTTTTAGTGCAACTCACATAGGAGTTCACTCTTCAAGCCTGACAACATTATGAATTTCCTTTGTTTTTCTTGCCTTTCTTGATTCACACTCTTCCCCAAGTTGATTGTACTCAATCCTCATGTGCCCAATAAATTTGGGATGTGACTACTCACACCCACCCACTTACATGTATTCAATGATTGGATTAGGGAACACTCAATCAGAAATGAGAAGGATCATATGCAAATAACAAATTTAGGAAAATGGGTTCAACTAATATACATGATTATTTCCCCCCTTTGGACCCCTATTGGCCATTATCCTAGACACTTCCCCCTCTTGTGGATTAATTCATCCCCCATCTCTTGCCCATGTCCCCATAGAAGTTGGCATCACATTTTTATAATAAAACAAGGAAATACAATTCACATATTACATCGCTTTGGTTGTAGTCATACATTATATCTACATAATAATTAATTAAAATGATTATTATAATGGGGCTTGTCGTATGGGATTTTTGTACATATCTATGGGTCATAAAATGGAAAGTCACAGTTATATGTGGGTCACATAAGAGAAACTCATGTATTTCTTGGGAAATATGCCAAAATAGGTCATACAACATCACATGTCTTTCTAGGTTTTTCTACAATATATAATTCTCTAAATGGGAAATTTTACCTTCTACGGGAGCCCTAATTTGACCTTAATAAAAGCATCATTATATTTCTTTTCCATCCAGGGTTTTTCCAGGGGTTTACCTAAAAAATATTGGTGTTCTTATGTTCTTGATTTGGTTTCCTTGTTTATGCTTCCACTGCATTTTTAGTTGATTACTTAGTTATGCTTTTAGTAGATAAAGTGATTTTATTTGAGCTAACTGTTAGATGTTGAGTAAAGTGGTAAAATATTAACATGGTATTAGTGCATACCAAGGGTTGAATTCACTCAGTGGGAATATTTTTCAACATGGTATTAGAGCAAGGTTGCTTTGGGAGGAAACTAAGTGCACATGGTATCAACAGATATATCACATCAGAGTGACCAAGGGAGATATTGAGTTCAAATATAGGGTTATAGGAGTAGATATATGGGATCAACAGTGCTAAAGTGGGTGCTTGAAGAAATAAGCACAAATCCATGGGAGACCTTAGTATATATATAAACTAGCAGGAAGAAGTCGAAGGACTAATTTATGGGAAACATTAGAGTAGAGGCTTTGAAGGAGAGAGAGGGAGCACATGGGAGTAGACAAGGACTTTTGCTCATTTGATTGTGTCATCTACTTAGGGGAAAATATGTGCATTTTCTCAAGTGCTTAAGCCACAAAGGATAGTGACTCAAAGGGATCTCATATGGGTGAAGAAGGATGTTCATCCATAGATCAGAGGATGGAAAATTCATTGGAGTCGGTGACTCACAGATAGAGGAAAGAAGGAATTTTTTCTCAAGGAGATATCAGGAAGGGATGAAGAAATAATTTCACCTAGAGATCTAATCAGTCCAAATGAGAAGAGAATCTAGAGGAGCAGCCAGGATAACACCATGATCAATAGACAAATTTGTTAACAAGGACAAATCTAGGCAATAGAGGAGTTGAAGGTATAGGATCGTATAGCAACAACAAAGGTGTTGAGTTGTAGGTGTTGTCTATTTCTCAGTAGACAAAAGACACACACAACATTGATTAGATGGAGAAATACTTTCATTCAAGTGTGTAGGACATGGTTCAAAGAAAGGATCAAATGAGAAGCAAGGGAGATAATTGTCAATCAACAAGATCGAAGGACCGATATTGAGGTTTGTAGGGATTGGATATTTTCTGATTTGTTTTCCACAGGTGAACCATTATCCTAGGATGGGAGACTGTAAAAGGATCCAAGGGAATTTTGGATCAATGTTCGTGGTAGAGAATAAGGAGTGAGAGGCTCTAAAGGTTGAGTATCTCAAAGGGAGACAGTATTCAGGTTTAGGTGGCAAGGAGAATACTTCCAAGTACATCAAGAAGGATTCATGGTGTGATATGGCCATGCAAGATTCTCAGAAGTAAGTGAATTCTAGGAGAACGTTCATGGGAAGTGAGTCTTCAGAGATAGGTCAGACCATCATGGCAGGGATAGCTTATGTTTCAAAGGGATTAGCCAATCAAGTGTATTGGAGAGAAGGCATGGTAGCAGATCCGATAACGAAGATAGAGACAACTCCAGGTGGGAGAAGTACCTTCCTCAATAAGTGGAAGTGTTGATTTTTTCGGTAGCATCAGATAGGTACTTCCACAATGGCATGTATTTTGCATGTGGAAGTCATCAAGAATATTCTAGTCTTGGGTTTAATTTAGTTAAAAGGAATTAATTAAATTAAAATCATATTTATTAGTGAATTGAGTTATTTAAGGAACATGCTTATCATGCATCATGTAATCTAAATATTGAGTGGATGTGAGAAGTAATCTTAGTCGTAGATCACTTTGGAGATTAGAAATAGATTGTAACTCATGATTATAAAAGAAAGGCTAGGAGAAGGAGGAAGGAACTTGTTTTGAGGGAGTTTACACATTCGAGAGACTCTTGGTGAGATGCCAAGAGCAAGGGACCTTGGTGAGAGACCAAGGTGAGGATCTTTGGTGAGATGTCAAGAACGAGAGACTCTTTGTGAGATGCCAAGAGAAAGGGACCTTTGGCAAGATGCAAAGGTTGAGGATATTTGGTGAGATGCCAAAATCAGAGATAACAAAGAAAGATGTTTGCTGGTTGGAGTGTAGAAGCAAAGAAGGAATTTTACTTACACATGAATGAGGAAATATCAAACATTGGATGAAGAGATTTCATCCAAGTGTTGATGCAGAGAGGGTTGGATAAAAAAGGACTGTGATTCAAGATCTTGATAGGTGGAGAGTTATTTTCATCTAGAGGTCATACAGGTCAAGAAGGAGAGAGAGAAAAATAAACCACAAGGGGGGTTTCAAAGGAAAGAAGCCACAGGGAAGAGAATATTCATACAGATCTTGTTGTACGGGCTTTCCATACATATATGCGGGTCACAGAAGGGAAATTCATGGATGTCCATGGGTCATAGAAGGGAAAGTCATAGATTTCTTAGGAAATGTGCCAGACCAGGTCGTACAACAACATAGGTGTTTCCAAGTTGGTTTGTAGTGTATAATTCTCTCAATGGTCCATTTTCCCTATTGCAAGAGCCTTGATTTGACCTTAATAAAATCATAATTGTTCTGGTTTTCCCTTTGATATTTTTCCAAGGGTTTACCTGAAAAATATAGGTATTATTATGTGCTTGATTTGGTTTCCTTGTTTATGCTTCCACTGCATGTTTAGTTGATTACTCAGTTGTTCTTTTAGTAAATAAAGTGAGTTTATTTGAGATAACTATCAGGTGTTTATTAGAGTGGTAAAATATCAATGTGGTGTTAGTGCATACCAAGGGTTGAATCCACTTAGTGGGAATACTTTTCAACAATACTTGTATAAAATATTGTCGTAGTTCAGATCCATCAGTTGGTTTCACCAAGTCTGACTAGGAAGGTGATAGTAATGATCAAAAGTCCACTTATAGTTATGTGTTTCACTTTAGCATTGGACCTTTGGTTTGGTCGTGAAAGAAACAAAATGTAGTCTCCCCACCGACTATAGAAGTTGAGTATGGTGGTGTTGTCAATGCAAGTACTAAGGTTGTTTGTCTTCACCAACTCTTGGGTGAAATTTGATTTCCTATTCAGACCTCGACTACTATCTATTGTGACAATTAGAGTGCAATTCAATATGTTGATAACCATGTTTCCAATAATAAAATGAAGCATGTCGAACTTCATGCTCACTACTTTAGATAGTTAGTTAAAGAGAATATTGTCACTCTTTTCTACTGTCAAACTAATGATCACGTTGTTGATATCCTTATGAAGTCATTGTTTGAAGATAAGTTTGTTAAGCTATGCAATATGCTTAGGATTCAAAAATATTTAATTATGGGGGGTGTCCCACTGACGTAATTTCACCTCTTGAAACTATTGAACCATGTGTTGATGCAGGTTGTTGGAACCTCGGGTTCTGATGGTTCATATGACCTCTACTAGAAATAGTTATTTTGTTAGTAGATTAGCATCTAGAGACAGTCTGCTAGGTGGTTGACTAGATAGTCGATTAGAAATCAGAGACATTCAGTCGATGGATCGACCAACCAATAAATTGACTATATGCTAGACAACTAGATGGTTGGGTTGACTTGGTAAGCCTACTAGTCAAACAATGTAGGTTTTCCGAAATATGTTCCAACCACCAATGATTTCATGTGAACAAGATCTTACCAATTTCAAGGATATCGGTTAGATCTTGAGACTATAAATAAAGGACCCCATGGTTTGATCTAAATATGGTGAATAATGTTTTCAATAATGCATTGTGATGTTCTGATCACAGTGTACCATTCTTAAGTGTTGAAACAATGTCTTTAAACACCACCAATCTTCTTTGAAGTTTATTTCTCTTATGTTATTGTGCGGATTCTATTATTGTTCCTCTCAAGTTTACCCCCAATCCCCAACATGCATGTTCCTATCAACTTAAAAAAATTATATTCAACAAGAATGCATAAAATTAAACATTAAATATGAACCCAATGCATTAGATCTAAACTGGATACACACAAATTCATGCACCCATTGTACACTCTAAAATCGATACACACAAAGAGTTGATTCACCTTGGTGTAATAAATAAGTAATCATATGTATTCATTTGTTATGTGCGAGCATGGATTTCAAAAACTGAGGTAAGGATGGGAAGATGTCCCTGCTTACATAACTCAATTTATAATCCAAATGGGACAAATTTTCATTTATAACTTCTCTATTTTTCAAACTCGAGGCAATCCTAATTATGTTTCTATGCATCTAGGGACAAAAATGACACTTCAAGCCACCACATAGGACCTTTCAAGTGTAGCTTGGGCCTTCAAGTGGTGATATCCCACTCATAGGTAAACAATCCCATGTATAGGGCCTTTATGGTGGTTAAAGACCTTGTGTATGTCCCATGAGATATAAAAATATTGTTGGGGCTTAAATCCTTTGTTTTTAGCATTGAAAAGGTGATCGGGCCATGATACCCATCCAGTCTACTAAATGCCAAAATACTGTATTTATCCCACTTATAGGAAAATAATCTTCCTTACAACACATTTAAGGTAGTATAGGTCTATGTGCATAAACAATGATCCCTAAAGGAAATTATTATGGCCTATGTCTCTAGGTTTTTTGTCCTAAACAATGGCTTAAACTACAAGACCTGTCCTTGATATACAAAATTTCAAACTCCTAACCATATAGTAATTGCAGGCTAAATATTACATCTTCAAGAACTCCATGGATGTTTGAGGTCCTTTGTATGTCCCACGAATCATATTAAAAATTTATGGGGCTTTTATATATAAATGACAACTTGTGACACAACACCTATCCATTTTTTTTCAAACATAAATATTGTTTCATAGGGATAATATTCCCTTTATAAGACCTTTTTAGTTTTTTCGGGATCAATCTATGGCCCATGATCCTCAGGAGTACCTCTTAGGATATAATTCGTTATTTTTCATACTTAAACCATTCCCCAGTTGACATGACCCATCCATGTTATTCTAAAGAACAAATTTATTCGCATATCCAATTTAAAGGCCAAATATTCCCTTTATAGTGCCTTTATTCTATTTTTGTACCTACGACATGTCTTGTGAACCCTAAAAGAAATTGTTGGATACAAAGTTCTTGGTTTTCATACCCACACCATAAATATACACACAAGACCTATACATGGTGAACCAATCATCAAAATAATTATCATATCTCACTTGAAAGATAAATATTAATCCTTTTATAGGCCCTTTATGATTATTTAGGGTTATGTGCATGGACCATGAACCCTAAAAATAAAGGTTAAGAATTAATTCATTCATTTTTTACCTTGAACCATGCTCTAGGTAATGAGACCCATCCATACTTTTCAAAATGCCATAATTATTCCCATCTCCTATATATAGGAGAAAGATTCCACATATCCCACTCATAGGAGAAAGATTCCTACATATCCCACTCATAGGAGAAAGATTCCCTCTATAGGGTCTTCTTCACGATAGGGGTCCCATGCATGGCCCATGAGACTTAGAAAAAATGAGCAAGGATGTTATCCTTGGTTCCATGGCCTTAAACAATGAAAGTCGTGCCCATATCACATTTGTATGCTAAAAATTCCCTCTATAGGGATTTTATGATATTTTATAGCCTCATTTGTAGTCTGTGAGTCCTAGATGTGACTATGAGGGCCTAAGTCTATATTTATTGGCCCTAAAGTAGTTCATTTTTGGACTTGAACCATGGATCCATCCATTAACACTAGATTCTAATAATCCGTGCACATTTATATATGTCAGCAATACACACATTATCAACAAATTAGTTTTCTTATGTAATTCAAAAGGTGTGAATGTTCTTGGCATATCCAAATGTGCATGCATTCTATTTCCATAAAAATAAATAAACACACATCCCAATATCATGTATGTCAAAAAAACATTTGAAAAAATGTAGAGAAACGATGAAATACCATAAACAATTTTTATCCAAATAATTTTATATCATTTAGTATGATTGAAGAAGCATTTTAAAATTTTATCAATAGCAATTTTGTGATAATGGGAAACTTAGGTAATCAAGTAATAATATTGGTGATGAAAGAGAAGCCTCTTTAAAGAGCCCAAGAGATTAGAGGCAAGGTAAGGTTAGATGGGAATCAGAGGCATTCATTGGGCACCACTTAAATTCTAATTGCAACCATTACCATGGTTGTTCCTACCAATTCAAGAAAGGAAAAGCATAGGCATTCAACAAATTTAGAGGCCCTAAATTTCTACAACTTGGATGAAAAATTACTTCATATACATGCTCCCAAAAAGTGAAGTGTATGTGTTCATTAAGGGTCATTTCAATTTTGACCTCAAGTGAACCTCCAACAAATAAATCATCATGTAGCTATCAATTAAATGAGGAAAAAAAAAAACTTTTGGCCTATTGTAATTAAATAGATGATGAAATTAAAAATATGGGGATTATATAACCTTTTGGTGAAGAAGTTCCTGGGGTCAAGTATCTTCTCAAACAACTAGACTTTCATGAGACTCCTCGTGACCATGTCCATTCACCTCTAATTTTTTACAAGAAATGGATTAAATGGATACAAAATTATGGTGAAATACCAAAACCTCATGGTCATGTGCTCCAAAATATACAACCATTGATGCAACTTATTTACCTCCATTGATCCCCAAGTGTATCAAAGAACTCCTAAACAGATCCAAGTGGATGAAAGTCTCAAGTGTTCCCTTGAATATACATTATCTAAATGGGCTATTGGTTATTAGATGAAACAAATTATTAAATATTATTTTGAATCAAAATCTAATACAAATAAATATCACTTTTTTTCTTTCTTTCTTAATCCTAGGTGTTTAATTGTTGTTAGAAGACAACTAAGCATAAATATGATAAACAATTCAGAACAAGTAATCATATTGGTACAATCCTCATAGATTTTATTAGAACAATGTTGGTTCTGGAGCCTGATTATCTTCTTGATTCAGAGGTTTGTTTCAGCCATGTTTGGATCCCATTTCCTGATGGGGGTGTTGGGGGATTCGAGGGAAGCGCCCACGAAGTGAAACTTTGGGAAAAAATTGCCTTGTAAAATATTGCAATTTTGTAGTCAATCTAGACCGTTCATTATAAGGTTGTAGATCTGACTATAGAAGATATGTTAGATATTTTTTCCCTAGAAGGAAACCCTCTTTAATGTATGAGGGAATTGTATTGTGGTTGGGTGTGATAGCGAATATTGTATTCTGAGAGATGAGACTATGAGAAAAAGAAGAAGAAGTTACAACGGGTGTATTGTAGGTTGTATCACTTCATTTGTTGGATAATAATAAAGGAAGGATCTGACAATTTCACTGGTGGATGTATCCCATACTAGGTGAACCACGTATATCTATGTCTCTATTGTATTGTGTATCTTTTGTGTTTTATTTCTGCATTTGTTTTATTTTATTGCTCTACAATCCTATTTTTGTAACAAGTAATCATATTGTTACAAGCCTAGTAGATGTCGTTAGAACAATTGGTAAGAAAACTCATTTGAAATATCATAACACAATATCTCATGTATTTTCATGAGAAATAGTAAACAAGAACACAAGAGATGGAAATGCCTCATTGGGGAATATCCATAATATCATCCTCCTCTTCCTTCTCATAACCATTTTACTCATCAGTATTCTTTTCATCGATTTCATTAGATTAATACTCATCATCCTTATCCTTGTCATCATGGTCACCATATTGATGATCAATGAACCTAATAGAATTCCCTCCACACGAATGCATCAAAATGTTTATACATAACAATTACAATTTATTAAATAGTTGATAGAAATCAAATTTTAATACGTATCGAAGAAGTTTCCTAAATGAAAGTAATTGTTAAAAGAAAATATTATTTTACCAAAAAAGGAAGGTGTGAACATAAAAAATTAATCGCCAAGGCAATGCGATAACATAAAAATAAGTGTAGCTTGTTAAGCCCTTGACATTACCCTCATTCATTATCATTACATTAATTATTGTTATGTAATCTTATTACTATTTATTTCTAGCCCTATTTATATTCTATATATACATCAATGTGAATCATTTGAAGGATCATTTTATCTTGTCTATTTGATATATTGAAATAAGAGGTTTCCCCTTTGAAAAGACTTCTTGTCCATTCACTCTTTCACTTTATTTAGGTTTGCATTACTGAATTGGGTATTATTTATGCATATTTGGCTATTTTGTCCATAACATTTGGTATCAGAGTGGACAAATTTTAGTTGGGATCCCTCAAACAAGTCATCTTACCATTTTTACTATATTTCATTTTTTGATCATTGGCATTGCATGGAAATTTTACAGTTGATAGATGAAAGAGTGAATTATATTAGATTAAAAAATTAGAATCTAATTATCTATATTTTCATAGTTACAAGTTGTACACGTTAGGTTTTTTGCTAAGTCCTCAAACTAGGATTAAATATATGGTTTTAATAAACTAGTCATATATGAAATTACAAGGTCCAAATTGAATGCCACTGATGATATTGGATATAAGATAGACTAGTGTGTTTCATGACCAAATTGCATACCTTTTAGAGAAATATTGGCGAAGTGGAAGTCCATACAAGTTTCCTCTCCTAAAATAGGGAAAACACATTAAGTTCTAGTAATTCCACCACATATTTTTCTTGGAAGGTCCAATATACATGGTATTAGTGGGAGCATGAAGCGGAATATCAAACTACATCATGTAAACATTTCCTCAATAAAAATTAGAATTGGAAAAGTTGTAATAGTTTTAATTCAGGTTAGCATAGAAAACCACAAATGAGAGCCTTATAATACTTCTCAACAAACCCTAATTTTTTTTTAATCTCTATTTTGTAGTAATTCATTTTTTTTTAGGATAGAGGCATGTACCGACATAAAAAAACATACATATTTTTTATTTAGTAGGTAAAGTTGTGGTTGAAAAGAATAAACATATGCAATACAACTAGGGTTATCAAAGGATGCCCTTTTACACCTATGTTGGCACCCAGATAGTAGTACCACATTAGATAGAATTTGTTTATGGTTTGATCTTCCAAATACCCTTGGAGGCATAGGGATATGATCCATCCTCTTTATTTAGTGCAGTGAAAGAAGGGTTGAGTACTACTGTTAGAAACCCAATCATAGAGAGAGAGAGAGAAAGAGAGAGACAATCTCGCCAATAAGGCCCCACAAAACCCTAGCATATGAATGGTAATTCAAATGTGACTCCTACAAAGGATTATTAAGGTTCATCCTTCACATAAAAAGAGAATGAAAATGTGGAATTTAGGGTGACCAAGTTAGAAGAAAAAATGAAAACATAGAAACTACAATGGGAAAGAAGGTTAACATCCTAAATATGGTAAGTCAAATAGAATTCCAAAAATTTAAAGATGATATCAAATCAAACATGACAAGAAAATATAATTGAAAAGACATGAAGGAGGACCTTAGGAAGGATATAACAAGCTTCCATGCCCTAAATTATCCTCCTTAAGAAGATGATAAGGAGAACAAGAAGATTGCTTCCTAATCATATATGAAGAAAATTTTAAACCTCTGGAGAACAAGAGGATTGAGTCCAAGATACATGATCATTCATCACTTCAAAATCCACTCTATCATGATCTGGAAATTACGAAAAAAAACCAATTCATTCACAATATTCATATGAGGAATTTTTATGGTGATTATCCCATAACATGGATATTCTAGATGGAGCAACTCTTTGATCTCATCAAAACAATGGCCAATGCACCCATTGATCTACCCAAGGGTCTGCCTGATGATCTCATGGGTTTGTCTGGGGACTTGGATGGGCATGTCGATGAATTGGGCAGCCCGGCCTATGCTCTATCTATGAAACTGGGATGGATTATCATCATTCTACAGTGTAAGTTAGATTTAAAATCTGACCTCTACCAGGATGAACAATCTTCATTACATTGTCATACCTGTTTCTCATGAACAATCTTCATTACATTGTCAAGGAAGTCAAGGATTCGAAGCATTTAGGACTGTTAGGATATGGCTGGTTGAGAAAGAATCGGGGCAAGGTTAGGCACTATGCAGCAAATTATGAGCTTGCGGCCTGGATTAAGACCCTCAATTGTTTGAGGGATGGGATTCATGTAAGTAGGTTGTTTTCGAGTGGGGTGTCACAGCAGGACCTGAAAGATAAGTTCAAGGGTTTCAATTGCGCAATTGAAGAGGTGCTCAGGAACCATTCTGGTTGGAGGGTGGCAGATGTGCAGCTCCAGTCGGAGCTTAGGATTTAAATCGGAGCTTAGGATTTAAATCGCAGAGAAGATGATGCCAGCTTGTCGGTCCTTCTTGGGCAGACCCGGAAAGTATTTGGAATGTGAGAGACACTCTCAGACGTATATTAAGTACACACCTGAAGAACTGGAATTTTATCTCTTGGATCTGTTTCACGGCAATCCATCATCCCTGAGTTCAAGAGATACTATACTAAAAGGTGGGAAGAAGTGTATTAACGTGGAGAAAAATCCCATTTCAGGGATATAATATAGTTTTCAACCACACGGTCCATTAAAACCCTTCGGACTTTAAAACGCAGGGCATTCAACACTAAGATCCTTCAAGCCCCTGCTATATCTAAATCGAAGTTTAAGCATTCCTCAAGTCCCGTGAAAGATTATTCATTGTAATTAATTGCCATCTGAGATATAGCAAATCGAAGGTTAAACATTCGTTAACTCCCGTGAAATATTGTTCATTGTAGTTAATTCCAAAAAAATAACTTCCTCATGTCTATTTTCAGTGCACAGATAATACTTAAAAATGAACTTTTGAATCCATTAGTTACACTCAATGCTAATTTGCTTTCTTACTTGGTAATTTGCTTTTACAATTAAAAGACTTGTCATAAATGTAAGGAGAATCTGGATGTGTTGCAAGATTTCAAGCATAAAACCCATTATATCAAAGATTCCATTCCATAAATGTAAGTAGAATCTTAATGATCCATTATATTAATTTTTTTTAAATATAAGTAGAATCTGGATGCTTTGCAAGGTTTCGAAGTATAGAACCTTTTATATGAAAGATTTTGATTGTGTTTTTGTTTATCATCGTAAATATGGAATAAGTTCAGTTTACTAAGTCGTTTAATTATCAATCAGAGTTCAATTATGCTTACGAAGAACTGTGTGCAGTGCACACACAGCACGGTTCTTGAATT
>ML871820.1:7426-19748 GCA_009831015.1 Picea engelmannii
TTATATCAGCAGCAAAATTGATGACGTCAAGCCTCTTTTAACCATTGTTTAAGTGTAAAACGTTGTGATTTGGTTGGCATTGAAGCATAGATTACTTTCCTTGGCTTATTGTGCAAAACGTTCACTTTTTGCCTTCCAAAAAACAGCATGAATTAGGGTTGACGTCACCCTCAATCTGCAATTGTGACGCAGCAACAGTATTTATATGAGCAGATTTATGATATTTGTTGCATTGTGATATAACAAGATTTGATTTTACATATTGAATGCCAATATCCCTCGTGTCTTTATTGAAGTAGTGACATAAAATATAAGCTTTTATTACAATCATTGACTTCATCAATAATTACTCTCATTAATGCTCATATATGTTAAAGATAGTCATTGATATTGTGAAGTACTAACCACTGCAGCACATTTTCTAGCTTTATTTGTCTTGTCTCGCAAACAGGTGCCATCCAGTGGAACATTTTCTTCCTTTTGACTATCATATTGGCAGTAATCTGTGAAGGGAAGCTTGTCTTTAACCTTTGAAACCTTAAACCTTGATCCTTCTCCTTCAGAAAACCCCAGATTACTAGGGACGTCTCCCTTGGGATTAGCCACCCTAAATAGAAAGAGCTCCCCATTGAGGTGACAGTGAGTGGGGAAGTTCCTGTTACGCCAGTTTGAAGCCTTGACTCAAGCTACCTAAACCCTTCCTACAAATTGTGCGATAACAGGAGGAAAATGCCATAACATTAGACTTAGTATGGGAGAATATAACTTAGCAAGCCCAGTGTATGCCATTCCCATTAGAGTAGTAGATGTTGTTCTAGGGATTCAATGGTTGAGAACATTGGGTACAGTTTCTACAAACTATAATGAACTATTCATGAGATTTGAATTGAAAGAATTCAATATGAACTCAAAGGATTAAAATATGCACCCTCTCAAGTCATTTGTTCTCATAGAATGGAAAAGCTCCTAAAAAAAAGGGTAGTATTGGAGTTGTGATTAGACTTTATTGTATATAAAAAGATCCAAATGTGCTTTTGAGAAACAAGAAGTAAAGTGTTTGGATCATAGTGTTTCACAGGAAGGGGTCAAGGTGGACCCTCAAAAGATTCAAGCTATCACAAAATGGCCTATTCCTAAAGAACATCAAGAGTCTTAGAGTATTTTTGGGTCTTATAGTATATTATCAAAAATTTGTTAAGAATTATGCATGCATTGTAGGCCCACTCACATCTCTCTTGAAGAAAAATTCATTTGTATGGAATGAAACAGTGTTTTAAAAACCGATGCACTGGAGCCGGAACCAACCCGTTTTACCGGTTTGATGGTCGACCGGTTCAAACCGGCCAATAAACCGAACCAATCGGCCGGTTTGGTCCCTAAAACCTAAAACCCCCTAAAACCTAAAACCTAAGATCCCCTAAACCCAAATTCTAGTCTATAAGACACTCTCACTCCCCTCTAAGTGCCTCACACCTCTCTTATTCAACATTTGGGAGCATTTAGATGATGAGCCTGAGGCCGAGTTCGAGTTTGAGTCCGAGTCAGAGACAAATTTTACACTTGCTCTTTTTTACATTTTTGCACGCAGAACTGCCCTTTTAAGAGCAAGTTTTCGTGTTTTAACAGAAGATTTGCATGTTTCCCCAAGTGAATAATCATCCTTAGGTGTAAATCTGTGTTTTTGCTTGTTGTTTAGTGTGTTTAATTGCAGATTACAGGTCTTATATTTCAAATTACAGCAAGCATTTATTGCAGTTTGGTAGAGATTTTTTATCTTTAGGGTTCACACTACGCGTACAAGTTACATAGGGATTCCCCCATGTGGTTAGCAAGCACTAACACAAAGTGAAGGGAGATTGTACGAGATCACAATGTACTCTTCAGTTAACTTGGAAATCTCCAAAAGGAACATAATAGTGCTGGTTTTTTACAAAATCCTTCCTATGGAGGCATCATCACAAAGATTTGCAAGACTACATAAATCTGCATGAAGTCTAGACAATAGTTGAAATTGCAAAAACATTGTCAATCCAACTGTTGTTGGTCACAATAGGAAATTTGTCACTTTATTTGTGTTTCTTTTTTGGTACTTAAATCACAATCTTGAACTACTAAAAATAATTATTACACTTCATGTGGAATGCATTCTCAATTTTGATCCATCTTTAGAGGAACTGTAGAGTGGAGAAGCTCATGATCATTGCCAAGTAAATAATATCAACGGTGCTTCACTATTTGAACCAACACATACATCTATCAACCATATACTTAGTAATTTAAGTCAGTGCCTTAAAAGGACTTGGAGTGGTATGTGATATTTGGTGCCGCATCAATAACACACCCATTGCATCTGTAAGATATATTCATGAGCTTACTTTGGATATGTTGTCTCTAATTGTCTCTAATGCTTTGGAAACATGATTTAAAATCTTAAAAACATATTTTTTTCATTAAAATTTAAATATTTTATGTATTTTTTTAAAAACCGGTTCATTACCGATTCTGGTTGGACCCTCGACCAATTCCGGTGTCATCGAAAGAGCAACAAAAATGGGTAGCAAAAATGCAAGGGTTTGATTTTGAAATAATCTACAAAAAAGGGAAAGGACAATGTGGTAGCAGATGCCATTTCTAGAATAGAAGAAGCCTCAAGTTTATGAACCATGACATCTTCCATCCTTGTGTGGTTGGAAGAAGCTCATCATGAATGGCAAGATGACAATAGTACTAGAAAGAAAATACAATGTCTAAAAGGAGGGAAGAGCTCTATGGAACATTGGGATTGGAAGAAAGATATCCTTTGGTACAAGGGAAGAATATTTTTATGCTCTCAATCAAAGTTGAAGCAATAAATTTAAGGGAGTCTCATAAGTCATGACTCTTCGATGGTAGGACATCCAGTGTTCCTTAAAACATATCAAAGGATCAAAAAAGATTTTTTGGGGGAAGGAATGAAGAAATATATTCAAAATTTTGTACGAGAATGTCAGTGTGCCAAAGAAATAAAGGAGAGATAGTTAGGGCTCCAAGGTTACTTCGACCTTTACACATACCTAATCAAAGATGGGAAGAGATATCAATGAAATTCATTACAAGTTTACCAAAATCAAAAGGTTAGGATGCCATTTTTGTGGTCATGGAGAGACTCGCAAAATATGCACATTTTTGTGGAATTCAAAGTAGTATATATATTGCAAGCCAAGTGGCAGAAGTGTTCATGAAAAAAATTCATAGACTTCATGGATTTCCTAAAATAATAGTAAGTGACAAAGACCCAAAATTCACAGGAAATTTTTGGAAAGAGTTATGGAAGATGAGTAGAACAACACTAGCTATGAGTTCAGCATGCCATCCACAAACAAATGGTCAAACAGAGATTGTTAACAAATGTTTAGAGGGTTATCTTCGTTGTTATTCTTCAAACAAGCAATCTCAATGGGCAAAGTGGCTTTCTCTAGTGATGGTATAATTACACCTATCACACATCTATTAAGATGTCTCCATTTGAAGCTCTTTATGGATATGTAGTTCTTGGTAGCACATACTTTTTGCAAAACCAGTCGAAAGCACGGGCAATGGACTCACATATGGAAAAGACTAAAGAAACTTTGAAAATTCTTAAAGAAAACCTTCAAATGGCGCAGAACAAGATGAAGCAGCAAGTAGATCAAGATCGAAGAGATAGACAATTTGAGGAGTGCGATAGGGTATTTTTGAGGCTACAACCTTATAAGCAATCTACTCTCAAAAAAAAGAAGATTCAGAAACTACCTCATAAATTTTATGGACCCTACAAGATTATTCACAATATTGAAGAAGTGGCATATGCATTAGATTTGCCTTCTTCTCACATTCATAAGGTTTTTCATATATCCTGCCTAAAAGAGATTATGGGACAAACTATGCCAATGCAGAGAAAACTTTCAGGATTAGTTGAAGAAGGGAAGTTGATTCGTGAACCAGATAAAGTTATAAATCAATGTTCTCTATCTCTTCAGAAGAGAACCATTATGGAGTACCCAATCAAGTGGAACAATTGTTAGATTTTGATCACACCTTGGGTCTGGTCTAGGTTCTCAACAACACACACAGAAATCACACATTCTGAACTATGAACATAAACACACTAAGATGTCTAACAACTTAGCACAACGAAAAATAAAAACAACAATTGAATCATACACAGTACATAGGAATTTAATGCCCAAATCACTTTTTCTTTTATTCAATACAACCTCAAAAAAATGGGCTCTCGTACCACAGAAAGTGACCCAATCTTACACAAAAAGAAAAAACTAAAATACAAGGGTACACTTACAGAAAACCCTTGTCCACTGCAGAAATCCTCCTCAGTTTCTGTACCCAATTCTGGTCACTGTACTGAGGTTCAACTTTAGCCCTTGCACAGGCCGAAACCTTTCTCTGCTTGCTGGATACCTAAGGAGGCCTTCACGATCTCTCTCCAACCCTCAAAACTGCTCTTTCAGTTGACTGTAGGCTAACTGTAACAACCCCAAAAACTGCTGCAAGTTTGCACTCCACCAAACCTATGGATCCCTTTCCAAGCAGACTGAAGCTCCTAAACTCTATGGTTTCCCTTTTCCTAGGAGTTTGAGCCTCCCAGATGCTGCAGCTGCCTTTTTCATTGCAGGCCGAGCCTCCCAAATGTTGTGACTGCCCTTTTCCTTGCAGGTTGAGCCTCCAAAACACCTGAGGCTGAGGTTTCCTTTTGCTGGCTAGGTCTAGGCCCTACTCGACCCTCCTCTCCAAGATACCTGCCCAAGAATACCTTGCTGCACTTGATGCAAGTCTGCACAAGAAAACTCGGCTTTCTTCTTTACCACAAGCCTTACTCAGACCTTCTCCATGCCTCAGCCCTACACAGCCTCAGCTCCACTCACAACTTCAGAGGAAAATGCCACTCACTTGTTGTGTGTTTCTCTCTCACAAATTTTTGCTTTTATACAACTCTAAAGGTTGAGTTAGAAGCCCCTAAATCAACTTAGGCACCCTCTCCACAAACTCAACAATAAATTAGTCTTGTTTAATCTTTCAATGGGTGCAAAACCCCATCAAACAAGCACAAAGCCCATCAACAAGCCCACAAAGCCCCAGACTTTACACAAAGGATTTTTACAAGGAAAAATCACAATGTGAGTGTCAAGAATGGCTCCCACATGCCCGACACCAAGGATAATGTGGGAATACCTCTCAATGCTACAAAAACAATTCCCTCTTAGCGAGGGAGATATTCCATCCACCATCACTTGGAAATAGATCTGTCTCCCACACTGGAAGTGGCTCTGCCTCCCACACTGGATCCGCTACCACAGCTGCTCCCTCTAACACAGAAGCATTTCCTGTTGAATGACATGGACCCGTTTTGGAAGACACCCTGCTCCTAGAAGCCTCCCGCTTCTGAGCATCTTGCCTGCCATCTCAACCCATGACACCTTCTTGACAACTTGGAAGACTCCTCTCTCCCACCTGAACCTGAAGGTTGACTTCCTCTGGACGACTGACTCTCCCTCTAAGTCTATTGGCTTCCTCTAAACTCTCACTCCCTCTGAGTCTGCACAACCTTCTTCCCACTGTTCTTTAGTATAGGCTTTCCTGTTAGCCTATATAAACCACTATCCTTAACTCCTAGAACCACCCCCGGGTCGGAGAAGTGCCTTTCCTTTCCGGAACACAACTTCGAACCCTATCTGCTCAATCGACAAGACTAAGAGCATGTTGCACTTGAGTTTAGGTACACAAGCACATTTTGAACTCGCAACACCCCACCTGACTCCATCCTGAATGGTATAGTCTCGACTCCTTTCACCACTTGCTGACTCTGATCACCAATCCTCACATGCAAATCAAAACCCCATTTAGTCATGCTCTCGAACACCTCTTGTGTCCATGTCATATGCCCGGTAGCCCCACTATCTAAGAACCAAGCACCCTCACAAATGGTGCTCTCTGAAAGGTGGGAGACAAGAAGAAATTCATCCTAGAACCTCTTGGCCAACTCTTCCTTCTCGGATATGGCTAGAAGCCATCTCATCTTACTTCTCTTTCTCGCCCTTCTTATTCGGACATTGGTTGGCATAATGACCAAATCGTTGCATGCATAACATCTTACTTTACTCAAGTTTTTCATCCCTTTGCTCTTCTTTATCTAACTAGCAAGAGCATTCTCCTCACAACTCTTGTGCTGAAGATCTTCATCTCGAAGTTCTTCTTGAATGAAGTCATCCCACAACTTGTTCCAATCTGGGAGCTTCTCATGTGACACAATTCCTTTGATAAATGGCTTCCATTGCTCCGAGAAAGCCTTAAGTGTCGTCCTTACCAACTCTCTGTTTGCTAAGTCGTCCCCTATAGATGCAAGTTCATCGCGAACTTGTTGAATCCTAGTGAGATATGATGTCATTTTCCAAATCGGTCATCCTAATCTCCCCGGGCTTCTCTCTTCATCTTTCGGTTATCATTCTTCTTCTGAAATAACGTTTTCAAAGCCTCCCACATGTGCCACGTTGTGATCTTTCCAGTTAGGTGAGGTATCAAATGATCCTTCACCCCATCAAGAATGATCAACCTAGCCTTTACATCTGACTTGTTATACATGGCTAGTTTTGTTGCATCAGTTGGCGTAGTGATTGGGGTGTCAACAAATTCCCACAAATCATTCACCAACAGCACTAACTTGATTATTTCTTTCCACGAGTTGTAGTTGGATATCCCATCCAACCGATCTTCAATTCTTAATCCAAAAACCTTTTTCATTGTTGGACTTTTACCCAGAAGTCCAAGATACTCAGTTGTCAAATCTGCTACAGCTCCTTTTCAACACTATTACCTGTGTAAATGTGAAATCCAATTGCCTTTTCAAAGCCTCAGATTTGATACCATGTTAGATTTGATCACACCTCAGGTCTGGTCTAGGTTCTCAACAACACACATAGAAATCACACATTTTGAACTGTGAACATAAACACACTGAGATGTCTAACAACTTAGCACAACGGAAAATAAAACCAGCAACTAAATCATACACAATACACAAGAATTTAATGCCCAGATCACTTGTTCTTTTATTCAATACAACCTCAAAACAATGAGATCCCGTACCAGGGAAAATGACCCAATCTTACACAAAAAGAAAACACTAAAATACAAGGGTACACTTGCAAAAAACCCTTGTCCACTGCAAAAACCCTCCTCGGTTTCTATGCCCAATTTTGGTCACTGTACTGAGGTCAAACTTCAGCCCTTGCGCAAGTCGAAACCTTTCTCTGCTTGCTGGTTACCTGAGAAAGCCTTCACGGTCTCTCTCCAAGCCCTCAAAACTGCTCTTTCAGCTGACTGTAGGTTGACTATAGCAACCCCAAAAACTGTTGCAATTCTGCACTCCACCAAACCTATGGACGGAAACTCCTTTTCCCAACAAACCAAAGCTCCTAAACTCTGCGCTGCCCTTTTCCTAGCAGGCTGAGCCTCCCAGATGTTGTGCTTGCCTTCTTCCTTGCAAGCCAAGCCTCCCAAATGTTGTGGTTGCCCTTTTCCTTGCAGGATGAGACTCCAAAATACCTGAGGTTGAGGTTTCCTTTTGTTGGTTGGGTCTAGGCCCTACTCGGCCCTCCTCTCCAAGTTGCCTGCCCAAGAATACCCTGTTGCACTTGATGCAGGTCTACACAAGAAAACTCGTCCTCCTTCTTTACCACAAGCCTTACTCAAACCTTCTCCATGCCTCAACCCTACACGATCTCAACTCCACTCACAACTTCAGAGTGAAATGTCACTTTCACTTGTGTGTTGCTCTCTCACAAAGTTCTCCTTTTATACAACTCTAAAGGTTGAGTTAGAAGCCCCTAAATCAACTTAGGTGTAACACACCCGACCCCTTAATAACCTTTAAGGAGATGGGGCATTAAGATTTCGCTTCACCTCAACCCTCTAAAGATGTCGAGTGTTTTCCAACGGTTGTAATCACTCCCAAATCCAAGCTTAGAGTCAAAAGTTGTGGCTTTCTAAAGATTCTCGGGCCTTCATTAACCAACTGCCACCCCGACCCCACGTGGTTGTTCACTATTCGTACCAACCATGTAACAGTGACACCTCGGGTCTCTCATTCAAACTTTCGACCCACCTCCTGTCGTCGTCGAGATTTAGTATCCCATAGGCTCGACCTTAATCATCGACCTCCGACGACGATGCTCTAAGGTACACTTTCCTCAGATCCTACGGTTCGAAATCTCAGATCTCGACGGCTAAGAGCATGTCGGCGACATCTCTTTGCACGAGAGTTAACACCCCTATATCGATGGTCCCCATAGTTTATAGATGAGGCCCACCGAGATCCACGGCTGTCGATGTCTCTTTCTCTCCTCTCTAATTTTTGTCATCCAATCATTAGCTGGCACTTGTCATCCTGGACACTCTCGTTGCCTTGCAGGCATGACACATCATCATGTGACATCAACGTCTTTACTTTCCCTTTGGACAGATCTCATAGGTGATCGACGGTTGAGGAGGTTTATCCTACTCATCGAGAGATCAGTGGTCCTCGGTGCATCGCTGATGAGGATATCGTTGGCACTTTGGATTGCTCTTGGTTTTGCACTCGCCCTGCTTCCGACGACAATATGCTGGGATCCTACGATCCATGCTTCTTGGGGTAGTTCCTCACTAATCTGACGGTCACGAACGCCCACGAAGGGCCAAAGGGGGCTCCCTAGCCCAATAGGACCCACTCATGCTCCAATGGCCAACCACAGAGGGACGCCTGTCATTCCCCACGGCACATGGGATGTCGAGGTGCCAAACCTCATCACCAAGGCGTCACCGTGACATAATCTCCCCAATCTTCGCTTAAGTGAAATATAAGGCTTTGAGATCAACGATAAGGGTTTCCATTTAACCAAGAGTTATGGATCGACGGTTAGAATTACCCCCGACATACGGACGTCTAAATCGACGGTCCTTGTTAATGCTCAGGGTTTTAGTGTAGTCAGACCTTGTGTTGGTCTCAACACATGGTCCTTCGAGACAATACAATGTGCCGACGAAGGGTCGAGATCTCCCGAGCTATGAGATCGACGGCTACGATCCCTACGCATTTTAACACTGGATTTTATTTAAGGAAAGACAATTAGTTCGCTTCAAGACTAAGATAAATTTTGAGTTCCACAGGACCTCAGTCCACTTCTTCACAGGGGTTTGGACCATTCAACGCCATTGAAAGCCATGAATACCTACAAGGAATCAGCCACGACTCGCAGGTTTTTCCCCTAGGAAATGGAACGGTCGAATTAGCATCAATTTACCAGTTAGGGGATTGCATTCTATATTGATCCTAACATTCAAACATCCATCTATAAGCTCTTACATTTGAAATGATCATGCATGCAAACAATTTCATACACATATAAACACATCAGTCATAAAGAGATTCAACGCATATGAGCACTTATCTATCAAGGAAATAGTCCAATCCGACTGACTGAGAGAGGAAGCCTTTCCTCCCAACCTTAGGCCTTGTTGCAGAGTGACTTTTTACAGCATGCCACCCCCATGCCAAGCCACAATGCCACCGAGGAAACTGACTCAGTAGGGCTTTGAGATTGTTATAATCTAGGAAGGTTACTCTCCTTCCTCCTCTGATACAGCAGAAGTTGCCACCTCCCACTGAGCTTGGGTCTCCACAAGTTTATCAAGTGGTTTCTCAACTAGATTTCCTGAACATAAGGGAGTCCCTTCTCTGCTTAACAGTCCCTCAACGACCTCCCCTTACCAGTGTCGGTTTTTTTCCAGTAAGCACCAAGTTGCGGCCCTCTAAAGCTCTAGTTCAAGGATTCGAGTCTTCTCTGCTCAGGGTGATCAATAACGACTCAGACAAGCTCTCTGTTTTTCCTCCCGAAAGCTCTTCTTCCCCCTTCTCTTCCTCAGTCGACGCTCGATCTTCTGCACACTGCTCTCCCTTATTCCACTCTATCTTCTTCTCCGTCCCTAAGAAATTCTCGAGACGTTCTACAAACGCCATCCATCGTCTGCCAGTTTCCAGTCTGAGGGCGATTTCGTGGTAGACTCTATCAGTTGTTCAATTAATTGTTCTTTCGCGCAAACTGACTGTCATCAGTGATTAATTTGGCTTCAATCACTTCTGCGACTTCTTCACTGGTCAGGTGGCTCTCATGTAAAGTTTGGTGTGCTAGTAGGTGGGGTTCATTTATATTTGCAGTGTAGATTAGCTTGTTGTGCAAGCTTCCTAGTTTCTTCACTTAATACATCACAGTTCCACCTCCTGCAATAGATCAATCAATCCTCTATTGAATCAATTTCCTTTGGTGTATCGTGGCTAGTACTATCATGGTTGTTCCCTCTTGGTCAGTGATTTCGTGTTTTATATTAAGATATAATTAAATGCCTCATAACAGTAATATATGAAGTTTGTACATAATTACAGTCTTGGGGAAAACGGGGTGTTACATTAGGCGCCCTCTCCACAAACTCAACAATAAATTAGTCTTGTTTAATCATTCAATGGGTGCAAAACCCCATCAAACAACCACAAATCCCATCAACAAGCCCACAAAGCCCCACACTTCACACAAAGGATTTTTACAAGGAAAAATCGCAATGTGAGTGTCAAGAATGGTTCCCACATGCCCGATACCTAGGCTAATGTGGGAATACCTCCCGATGCTACAAAAACATCAACAAGAATATGCCTCCAAAAGAAGCTACATGGAAAAATGAACAATTCATGAAGAAACACCCTTAATTACTAGCTTTGAGGGAAAAGCTTTTTTAAAGAGAGGGGCTATGTTAAGGCCCTAACCCTCCATTCATTATTAGTATATTAGTTATGATTAGGTCAGGTTAGTGGTAGCCTGGTAGGTTATATCATGCTCACTTTACCTCCTATTTATAATAAAGGAGATTCATTTGTATAGGCATCTTCTCTTGTGCATTAGATATATTGTAAAGGGGGGTTGTCCCCTCAAAGTGGCTTCTTATTCATTGACTCTTCATCATTCTCAAGGCGTGGAGTTACTTCTTTCTATTCTTATGCTATTTGGGGAATTTGGTTCATAACAAAATCTCACTTTTTGGTGTGTTTAATTACTGTTATCTGGTTTTTTCTTAATTAGTTAGCCTTGGGAATCTCTCCCACTTAACTAATTTTCTTTTCCCTTCAACCCCATAGCCCAATGGATTCAAGGATACTGGTCGTAAAGTTGAAAATTCTGAGGTTTTACTTCATCGTTTTGAGTTTTAATCGATATATTGGCAACAGTTGTTCGCTGATTAGAGGTGTTTAAAGGAAGATTTTCATGAATACCAAGGCAAAATTTTATATCCATGTATAAACCTGTTATGTACTTGTCATTCAGAACCAGTTTGTGTAAACCTGTTATGTACTCATTGTTTGGAACCAATTTTAAGCTGAGTTGAACTCTGATTTTTGACAAAACGGTGAGAGTTTTATGCATATCTGAAGTTGTTTTTGTTTGCAGAAGCCAATTTTTATCTTCAGATCACCTAGGGATTCCCCATAAGGCTAGCAAGCACTAGCGCAAAGAGCAGGAAACCTACAGAGGTGAGAGTGTACCTTCCCTAGTTACCTTTTACCTGGACAGTTTTAAGCATTAACAAGCCACACAGAAGAGAATTGCTGGAAGTTGCACCCAGAATGCATCCTAATGGTAATAACAGCAGCTAAAGAAGAAGAGTTTGCTTGCTGCAGATGCCAAACAGAAGATGGACAACAGCTCTGACATTGAATGTAATGTTGCCTGCACCTCTGTTGATGATGCAACTAATAATCAAGTTGAGGTCAAAGCTTTAACTGAAGGGATCAAGTTCTGCATCAGGGACGGTATCCATCCATAGAGATAAAAGAGGATTTCAAACTACTCATGGACATTCAACTAGGCAAAGCCATGGGAAGCGATTCCTCAATAGTTGCTTCTGTTGTGCACTTTCAAAAGGAGAAGACTGTTCCTGCAATTTTTGAAGGGGCAAACTTGCAGATTAGTTGCTCTAACAAATCTTTCTTGGAATGGACATCGATTCCATTTGTCGATATTACTGTTCATATTTACATGGCAATGTGATTATTTGATGTTGTTGTTAGTTTATATTTAAATTTAAATGGAAAAAAATGAATATTTAACATTTTTTTAGGCTTGAGAAATTTTTGCTGACTTTTTCTCAAGTTTTCTTATTTCCTGAGTTGATGACCCCCACCGAGTTTTTCCCAAGTCTGAGTTTTGCAACAGTGAGTCAAAGTAACACACCCACTTTAGAATTTTGAATTTTAGCAATGCCC